>CM021102.1:797186467-797255147 GCA_007115665.2 Sequoiadendron giganteum | reverse complement strand
TAAAGTGTTCAAAGGACAAGGATGCAGTAGTAGTTGATGAAGTAATCGAATCTCATCATATTTTCTATTTCTAGAAAAAGGACAACATGGTAGAGTTTCTAAATCACAACAACCTTCCAGGTCTTCCTCTTTTATATCCATTGATTCTTGGTATTCTTCAGCATGCTCTACCAAGGTCATCATTGTAAGGCCCCTTATTTCTTCATCCTCAGAATCAGGATCATCAATCCATATTTGATTATCAAATGTTAAAGAAGGTTTTTCTGGTGGATACAGAGTTAATTCCTTCTGTCTAATCCCATTAGAAATAGTCATACTACTAGATCTACAATAAATTAGTGCAGCAACTCTGTTGCTAACCAATGTCTCCCTAAAATCATAGGATAACCCAACTTTCTCTGCTTAGTTTGTAAAACAAGGAGGTCAATAGGATAATCTCAGGTGTCAATAGTGATAATGACATCCTCAAGAATCTCTTCAATTTTTGCAATTGATTGATTTGCTAATTGTAGAACTATAGTTGTTGGTTTGAAATTCATAATTCCTATCTTTTATGTTGTTTCAATAGAGATAACATTAATGGAAGCTCCTAAGTCAATAAGAACATTCTAAATTTCAACACCATTAATGCAAAGAGTAACTACAGGACTTCCTAGATCACCATAATTTTGTGCAATTAACTTCCTTGATAAGACATCAGATAACTTCCCTCCAAATTGAATTATAAGGGGTAATTTATTTTTCCTTCCCGATGTCTTAACACACAAATTTCTAACCATCTGATTGATTTTTGGTATGTCATAGATAGCTCTTAAAAGGGAAATTTCAATTTTCATTTTCTTAAGCTCGAGGATCAACCAGATTATCAGTTTTATCATCTTGTTTAACTATTAGATCCTGATGAAATCGTGAAGGAAATGGTGCTTGTTTAGCATGATCTTTCTTGATTTCTTTTTCAATTTCTTTCACTAAATTTTTTTATTGATCTTCCTTAGTTTCTTCCATTTTTGATGGTATAACTCTATTCCTTAAATGAATATCCTTTATTTCAATGTTATTCAAGTTAGCTATGTTCAAATCAGCATTATAGGCAGGTTGTTGAGGTTTAACATTCTTAGGATTGGGAAATGGCTGAGCAAGTATCTGAGTCTGATTGACTGGTTCAAAGCTTGAAGGTTGGTTTTGTCCAATTGTTTGATTATAATTCCAGGGTTTCTTTTTCCCTTGATTGTTTCCTTGATTAGATTGCCATTGATTAGGCTACCATTGGGTCTTATTCTGTTGCCATTGATGTTGGTTTGGTTGCCACTGAGGCTGGCTCGATAATGGATATTCAGGTTGCCCCCATGGTGATACCCAAGGGTTTGCCATAGGTGGAGGTGGATTTTGCATTTTCTGAGGGTTCCACTACAATTGGGGATTCCATTGGCCAAGATAATTCCACTGGTTATTCCAATGATTTGAACCCCAATTAGAATTATTTCTAGGTTGACCAAAGGTAAGGTTAAACTATCTTTGTCCTACAAAATTCAATTCTTCTTCTACTGATACTAGCTTTTTCAACTAGTTTCTAATTTCTTGAAGGAAACTACATTTTCTAGTGGAATGTTTCTTTTCACATATCTCTCATAGATATACCTGATTAAGAGGACATTCTCTTAGTGGATGTTTATCCTTGCATTTAGGACAGTAAATTGATAAATTTTCAACTGTTCTTTTATCTGGCTGAGAACTAAGATGAAAGAGGATGTTTGTTTTTAGATTTGCAATTTCTTCCATAAATTTGGAGACATCACCAGAGGAACCTTCATTTCTTTTCCTATAACTTGGTCTTGTTTTGGAGTAATTCCTACAAATTTCAATGATTTCCTCAAAGTTTTGTTTATTAATATCTCCTTTTCCTATCAAATTCAGGGCTTCTCTGCAATCATCATCAATGCCTTTTAGAAAGATAGATTTACTAATTTATCGATCTAAATAGTTTACATGCCTCTAAAGAATGAATTGATACTTGTCTACATAGTCCTCTAAACTCTCGTCTTCCAACTGCCTCATTTTAAACAGTTCTTCCTTTCTATCACAAACTCTACAATAATCATGATATTTATCTAGAAAGACTGTCTCCATTTCATCCCAAGTGTTTATTGAGTTTGCATTCAATCCCATAAACCATCGTAAGGCTGATTCTTTAAGAGTCGATGGAAATAATTTCAATTTTTTATTGTCAGATGTATAATCACAAGTTTGACACAATACTTTGAACTCGAATAAAAAATGATCAGGATCTTCCAAATTTTTCCCACGAAATGTAGGTAAAACAAAGGGTGAGATATTTTTCATTGGTGGTTCATTTGTATGGCGCTTTATGGCAATGGGAAGAAAAATTTATGTTAGGAAACTCCTCCTCCTGATCTCTGTCTCCCATGTTTTCTAACTAGGTAGATCCTATCGTAGTACTAGACTGGGATACTTCTAGGTATACATCTAAATTTCCTCTTACAAGTCTTCTAGACTGGTCTCTATACCTGTTCATTAACTAACAGATAAATTCTTACCAACACTTAAGGCTCTAGATTTTATTTTCAAGCCAAATCTTCCCCAGCAACGATGGAAAAAATGATGGTAGGAAGTTGTTGTTGTCACAATTCCTACTCATTTAATCTATTGAATGTCAACCCATAGGTTTCTGGAGCTATTTTTGGTAAGAGTTGGATTGGTTCTTGGGGGATTTTGTTGGTTTTGGCTCGATTAGGAGCGTTTCAAAGTGATTTTCGCTCAATCGGGAGCATTTCTGTACTATACCTATTTAATCAAAAGTGGTTCTATTCTATTCTCCTATTTTCTGACTTATTCTAAATAGCCTTTCAAATGGAAGTAAAACAAAGAGGGTTTATTATGAGTCAACTCAGATTATGGAAGAATGGAAGATTAATCTTATCTATGTTTTTGAATTCTGAGATCTAATTAAAATTGAATTAATTGCTTTAGAAGTAAATTATTCCATTCCACACTTCACTAAATTGAAAATTAATTGCTCCTTTTTGCACAAACTCCATTAAAATGATACTTCATAATATCTTAGATCTATAAATGATTTTTAACTAAGAAATAAATCATGGAAAACACAAAGTGAAATAAACTCTGATCTAAGATGTTTTTAATACATAATAAATGAAATGATTCTAAATTTTAAGAATGTGGGAGTTTAAACATAGTAGTGGAAAATGAACTGAACAAATAACAAAATCACCTCATTCAGAAAACGTGCTGAAAATAATCCAATGCAAATTTGAGATCAACTTCTTGTTTTAATATTTCTAGAGAATTTGCCCAGATAGGGATGAAGTACAAAGAAAATAATTCTAATTTAAAGAAGAAAATGAAATTACATGAGAAGGATCAAAAACTTGATACAATCTAACATCCAACTCTGTTGGGACTGGATATAAATATCCATCTTTATTTCAAAAATAGAAGATAAGCGAGAAACTTAATCTAATCCTAGTCTAAAAAGATATACTGGCGCACAAGAACATATTTGGTGAAGATCCTCACAACTGCCTTCAGTTGCATTGATTTCTAGACTTCTTAACTGATTGGGCTTGACTAGAGCATTGGTTGTAGTTGGAAAAGTCTTCATTTGGTATGATAAGTCAAAAAGGAGATCAACGGATAATAACTCATTTGAAGATGAGTCACAAAAAATCAACCATTCATCACTTTTAAAACAAAAACATCTATCATTTGAGCTGAGAAATAAATATCAACTCTAGATGCATAATAAAGGTGCACATATCATAAAGCATTCATGGATTAATCACCATATTAATCATGGAAAATTTTAATAGAAATAAGCATTAATATTGACCATTCATAATCTAAGTCTTAATACCTCATTAAGTTCATAAATGCATACATAAAGGAAAATATTATGAGTTTTAAAGCCAAATTATAAAGTATTAAAAAGTTAAGAAGTTAATGATTATGAGGTCTTTACTAGACCTCATCACCCACATTCGATATTACTACTATAAGAAATATGGTCATTTAGCAAATGAGTGTAGGAAGAAACAAGAAGTGGACAAAAATGGTGCAAATCATTCAGATGTATCTGATAATAATTTAGGAAGTTTACTTATAACCTACAATGTAGCTCAGGAAAGTTCTAAGGATGTGTGGCTTTTAGATAGTTGTTGTAGCAATCACATGACTGGGAATATAGATTTATTTGCTAGTCTTGATGATTTTGTGAAATCTGAAGTGAAATTGGGAAATGATAGTAAAGTATCTATAATGGGGAAAGGTTTTATAAATGTTTTTAATAAAAGTGGAGAAAAGAGATACATCGATAATGTTTACTTTGTGCCTGGATTAAAACATAATGTAATGAGTGTGGGACAATTAATACAAAATGGGTACAGATTTATCTTTAACAATGATGCTTGTACAATTATGGATAGAAATCCTAGTGACAGATTAATTGCAAGGGTTGAGATGACTAGGAACTGAATGTTCCCCCTCTAGATGAATTGTATTCAAGGAAAATAATAAGTTAATTTCAGGACAATATACTTGGACTAGAAATGGCTATGAATTTGAGGTATGGTCACCTTCATTTTGATGGTTTGAGTTTATTGCAAAATAAATATATGGTAAGAGGATTACCATCATGCAACCAACCAGTTCATGTGAGAGTTGTATATTATCAAAGAAAAACAAAGAAATATTTCCTGTAGGAAGTTCAAATAGAGCAAGGACTCTATTGGAGTTAGTTCACATTGATATATGTGGACCAATGAGAACTTCATCTTTAGGAGGAAGTATATATTTTCTAACATTCATTGATGATTTTAGCAGGAAAAATTGGATATACTTTCTCAAGAAAAAGTCTTAAGCCTTAAATAAATTCAAGGAGTTCAAAGCTATGGTGGAAAAGAAAAGTGGAATATTCATTAAGATACTTTGATCTGATAAGGGTGGTGAATTTAGTTCTAATGAGTTTCTAGAGTTTTGTAGAGATCATGGGATCAAGAAAAAATTAACAAAAAGGTACACACCACAACAAAATGGTGTAGCAGAGAGAAAGAACATAACCATAATGGAAATGGCAAGGAGTATGTTGAAGGCCAAAAACTTGCCCAATGATTTTTGGGCAAAAGCAGTAGCATGTGTGGTTTACATTTTAAATAGAAGCCCTATAGAGAGTGTTGAAGATAAAATTCCACAAGGAGCTTGGAATGGTAAGAAACATTATGTTTCTAATCTTATAATTTTTGGCTGTGTTGCATATTCTTTATTTCCATCTGAATTAAGAAGAAAATTGGATGATAAAAGTGAGAAATGTATTTTTACCGGTTATAGTGAGCAATCATATCTTACAGATTGTATAACCCCATTTCAAATAAAATGATTATCAACAGAGATGTCAGATTTGAGGAGGAAGAATCATGGGATGGAAGTGTTGATAGTATAGTATCAACAAGAGCACCAATACCTCATAGTGAAGAAGAACAAGAAAGTCAAGATGGTCAATCAAATCAAATAGAACCAAGCACTCCAAGAAATTGTGTGGAAGGCCAATCATCAAGTCAAGTAGAGCATCCTACTCCTAATTCTAGTGTAAGTAATGAGTCAAATCCTATAATTGCCTCATTAAAAGGTAAGAAAATGAAGATTTTAAAAGAGATATATGATCAAGAAGAAGAAAATTTGGATTTGTGCTAAAATTTTTCTTTATTCTCTTGCGATCCTATATATTTTGAAGAAGCAATGAAAGAAGATAATTAGATCAAGGCGATGGATGAAGAAATGGATTATATTGAAAGGAATCAAACATGGGAATTAGTGGATCTACCTGAAGGTAAAGATTGCATTGGAGTCAAATGGGTCTATAAGACTAAGTTCAATGTTGAAGGTCAAGTTGTAAAGCATAAAGGAAGATTAGTTGCAAAATTTGTTTCACAACAATGTAGAGTTGATTATAATGAGACGTCTGCTTAGGTTGCTAGACTCAATACTGTCGAAATTTTTTTCAAATGGATGTCAAGTCAACTTTTTTGAATGGTTTTCTAGAAGAAGAGGTATATGTGAAACAACCACTAGGTTATGAAGTGCATGGACATGGAGACATGGTCTATAAATTGAAGAAGGCTCTCTATGGTCTTAAACAAGCACCTAGAGCATGGTATAGTAGGATTGGTTCATACATGCAAAGCAATGGATTCAAGAGAAGAAAGAGTGAGCCCACATTGTACACAAAGATCAATAAAGAAGGTCAGATTTTGATAGTGTGTTTATATGTTGACGATTTAATTTTCACTAGAAATTTGTCTATAGACATATTTAAATCAAAAATGAAGAAATAATTTGAGATGAAAGATTTGGGTTTGATGAAGTATTTTTTGGGCATTGAAGTTGTTCAATCAGATAAAGGAATTTTCACTAGTCAATCCAAATATGTAAAGGATGTACTGAAAAGGTTTAGGATGTTAAATTATAAGCCAACATCTACACCAGTTGCAATAGGAATTAAAGTTAGCAAAGAAGACAAAGGGCCTAATGTTGATTCTACAATCTTCAAAAGATTAGTTGAAATCTTGATGTATCTCATAGCTACAAGGCCAAACATCATGTATGGTGTTAGTCTAATCTCAAGATTCATGGAGTCACCAAAAGACTCGCATTGGCTAGTTGGAAAGAGAATATTGAGATATGTGGCAGGAACAAAAGGATATGGAATCTTGTATTCCAAAACTAATGATATTTGTTTGATTGGTTACACTGACAGTGATTTTGTAGGTCTCATGGATGATAGGAAGAGTACTTCTAGATATGTATTTCATTGTGGGACAGGTGCAGTCTCATGGGCATATCAAGGAAGCAGCCAATAGTAACACTTTCACCAGCTGAAGAAGAGTATGTAGCAGCCACATCTGCAGCATGCCATGTGGTTTAGATGAGAAAAAGTATCAATAGACTTATTGCAAGCACAAGAGGAATCAATACCAATATTTTGTGACAACAATTCAGCGATTGCATTATCAAAGAATCATGTTTTTCACAAAAAGAGAAAGCACATTGATACAAGATACCATTTCATCAGAGAACTGGTGAATAATGGAGAAATTCATTTGGAATTTTGCAGATCCGAAGATCAATTAGTCGACATCTTGACAAAGACATTACCGAAGGAGAACTTTGAGTATCTGAGAGAAAATTTAGAATGCTAAAGATGTTAGTGGAAGAAATTAAGGAGGAATGTTAGACTACAGTAGTTTATCCACTCTTCCATGTAGCAGTCAGTTGAAACTGAACTGCGAGCATTCACTATCCGTTAAAACCATGTTTCTCACATGTTAAAAATAAGGAAGACTATTTCCACTCTTCCACGTAGCAGTCAGTTGAAATTGAACTACAAGCATTCACTATCCGTTAAAACCATTTCTCACGTGTTGCTAAAAATAAGGAAGACTATTTCCTACGTGTCTAGATTTTCCCTCCACATGTTCAGTCTTCTCTCCACATCTATCACATTCTGTTTAGCATTAGTTTTCTATTTTGTTTACATCTCCTCATCTGAGTTGAAATATTTTGTGTAAAATCTTCTATAAATAGAAATCCTATGTATAGTGTTTTTGATGTGAATAAAATTAGTGTGATTATTGTAGCATTCGAATATCACATTCTGTTTAGCATTAGTTTTCTATTTTGTTTACATCTCCTCATCTGAGTTGAAATATTTTGTGTAAAATCCTCTATAAATAGAGATTCTATATATAGTGTTTTTGATGTGAATAAAATTAGTGTGATTGTTGTAGCATTTGAATATCACATTCTGTTTAGCACTAGTTTTCTATTTTTTTTAACATCTCCTATCTGAGTTGAAATATTTTGTGTAAAAAACTCTATAAATAGAGATCCTATGTATAGTGTTTTTGATGTGAATAAAATTAGTGTGATTTTTGTAAAATTTGAATCAAATTGTTTTTTCTGTTTTGTTATTTTCCTCTCTGCTTCCGGCGGCCTCATCACATTGGAGAAGCCCAATGTAAGTTTTGGAGTGAATTTCTTGCAAAAGTATGCGACCAACTGTAATTCAAACCAAATTGAAATAATAAGAAAAATTAAAAAAATTAGAAATTACAATCAATTGAATCTTATTTATTTCAAGAAACAAACATCAACTACCTCTGAGAAAAGTACTTCATCAACTGTATAGATTGGGTTTTTTCTTTTTTCTGAAAGTCATTAGTAGCTACTAACACCAGATTTTTGGGTGTTCAATGAATTGCATTTAATATACTTATATGTATGATCTGACTCAATAGAACTGGTTGGCCACGACATTGAAGGGTTTTGTTGCTATATATCTAACCTGAAATATTTACCTTAGTTGGCATGTGTTTGGCTATGGTGTATGACAGGGAGGCCTCAAAAGATAACTTCTTCCTCCTGGACATCATTATTGTATTACGACAGTATTGAAGGGAGTCTTCATATTGGATGAGTGACAATGGAAATATCCAGAAACCTAATTTATTACCTCACATAACTTTCGATGCATTTTTTCATGTTGCCATCCAAATCTTGGCAATATTTAATGCTCGCCTCTAAATGAAATCTGCATACAGAATGAAAATAATTCCACATAATGCTGAAAGAAAATTGATGTTGGCCCTTACCTTTAGCACTGTAGAATGCCTCATATTTACAACACCAGTTGCTTGCAGTCTTGAATTTAATGGAAGAAGATATTCTGATCATCCAGTTGGATTCTTGTTTGTTGTCGCTTTCTGTGGGACCGAGACATTTTTTTCTTGATTTCGAAGGGATAAAATGATGGAGTTAGCATCTGATCACGTGCAACCTCAAATTCAAAACTACAGTCCCTTATGATATTCTCTTGGCTGAATCGGGAACCTTGCCTTTGGAGGCATCGGTTATTACTTAGTTGCTAAACTACCTAAAGAAGGTTGAAAACATGGATAATCACCGTTGGCCCAAAATAGTTGTGCAGGAGGCTTTAGACCGTAGGAAGAAAATATGGATGAAGAAAAATAAAAAATGGCTAAGAAAATGGAGCATCAGTTTGCACGAGTGCCCCAACACCAATGTGGAAATAAAAAACTATATCGCAGAAAAATTCAGGACTGCCATGTGGATGAAGCCGATTGGGCGAAAGAAAACTCACTATGTCAAAGAGTTCAACCCAACTTGGGATCACGATGAGAAAAAATATTTGGGAGATGCTATTAAAGATAAAGCAAGGATGTTAATAGCTCAGTTGAGGACCGGATCACATCATCTTAGATGTGAAACTGGAAGGTGGACAATGCCTAAGAAAGTATGGGAGAATAGGATTTGCATATTTTATAGAAAAGGAGTGGTGGAGACTAAATGACACTTTATCATGAAATGCACGGTGTATGAGGATATCCATACTCAATATGAGGGCAGCTTAAAGGCCGACAACTTAAATAAGCTATTTGAGGAAGAAAGGATCAACAAGACGACTAGTTTTATGGTCAAAATTCATAACAGAAGATCCAAAATTGAAAAGAATATGGAAATCTCTTATTTTTTTAGCCC
This sequence comes from Sequoiadendron giganteum, assembly GCA_007115665.2. Taxonomy (NCBI): domain Eukaryota; kingdom Viridiplantae; phylum Streptophyta; class Pinopsida; order Cupressales; family Cupressaceae; genus Sequoiadendron; species Sequoiadendron giganteum. The sequence continues at coordinate 797,245,559 of CM021102.1, read as the reverse complement.
TTGGTCCCTTAGACTATTTGGTCTTGTGTACGTCATTAAAATTTCATTCATTCATTCATTCTAGAGTTAGTATCATATTTTGCAGGATATAAAAGTAATCCATTAGCTATCATACGTACCATTTTGTGGTCTACTCATGCAACGTACAAATCCAACACTAAGCGCTCCTATAATGACATCATTCAATGTCTGCCATCAAATTTAATAGAAAGACATGTGGAAATTTTTTGATAAAAACATGATCGTATGACATTGAAGTGGTCCTCTGACAGATCCAACGGTATAACTACCTATTCACTATAAAAAAAGCATGAAAAAAAGACTTGCCCCATTAACTAATTTTTTAACCAAGAAGATATCATATATGTTGATGATAAGTTGAAAGTTTGGTTAAGCAAGGAAGGTGGAGATGGTATTCAATTGGCAGGTTATGTTGTGAAATTACTTTTATATGCTGATGATCTGATTTTAATTTCAAAAATAGCTCATAGTTTAAGAGAACATTTGAAATCTCTAGAACACTTTTGTCAGGAAGTTGGGATGCAAGTGAACACCTCCAAGACCAAAATCATGATTTTCTCATTGAATAGAAAAGATAAACAACATGCCTTTCCTTTTGAAGGCAACTCACTTGATATTGTGAAAGAATACAAATACCTTGGGATTAAATTTCACTATAAGCTCAGTTGGGAGACTTGCAAAACGAAAAGGATTCAGGGAGGTTGGAAAGCTTCTTACTTGCTTCAAAATAGATGTAAAAAAGTTGAACTTTGGGATTGGAAGACCAAGAAAACCCTTTTTGGTTTACTTGTCACACTGGTTGTACTTTATGGGTGTGAAGTGTGGGGCAACAATATGTCAAATTGCAGTTGGAGATAAATAGAAAGAATTTAGAAACACCTAATAACTAACAATCTCAAAGTTTAAGCCACGGTTCCATATGAAATTCTTTTAGCCGAAGTGGGGGCTTTTCCTTTGGAAGCATCGGCGATAACTCGGTTGATAAGTTACCTAAAAAAAATCGAAAACATGGATAACCATAGGTGGCCTAAAATGGTTATGGAGGAGATGCTAGATCGAAGAAAGAAAACTTGGATGAAGCAGAACATCAAGTGGTTGAGCAAGCGGGACATCAAATTACATGAGTGTCCTAGCACCAATAGGGAAATAAAAAACTAGGTGAGGGAAAATTCAGGATTTCCATGTGGTCAAATCAGATTGGGCAAAAAAAAAACATACTACATTGAAGAGTTTAACCTGACAAAGTATCGTGGTGAAAAAATCTATTTGGGTGCAACTATTAAAGGGAAAGCGAGGTTGTTGGTTGCACAATTGAGGACAGAATCACACCATCTTAGGTGTGAGACCAGTAGGTGGAAGATACCTAAGGAAATTTGGGAAGAAAGAACATGCATATTCTATAATAAGGGAGTGGTGGAGACAGAATGTAACTTTTTCATGGAATGCACAACTTATGAAGATATCCGTACTTAGTACGCTAATACTTTAAGGGTGGACAATATGCAGCAATTATTTGAGGAGGATAAGATCAACGGGGCGACTGACCTTCTAGTAAAAATTAGTAGCAGGAGATCCGACTTGGAAAAGATCTTGACAAAAAACTAGGTTGTTTGTCTCGGTCCCGTAGACTGTTTAGTCTCATGGACATCATTAAAATCTTTCATTTCATTTCATCAATTTTTAGAGTAACATATGTTAGACGCTTTGAATAAACAACAGATCTTCTTCCTTCTCTCAGTAAATTCATATCACGTATCCATAGCAGAGTGGCCCCGACCTCGAGCAGACATAGGAATATAAGCCAAACCGCTACAAGCATATTGTATAGAGTTTGCATAAAGCCTTTGAAACTCTCATCAATTGTTGTATGATGTTCAATGGTGGGTTGTATTTTAGGATTAGTGGCTTTTCTAGTGGAATTAAGTATTGGGGATAGCATTGAGACACAATCTCCAAGTGAATGATGGATTTTGAATACAAGGTTGGTTGCTGCATCCGAAGAAGGAACATTCAATACATGAACTTCCCAGAGAGGTCTGCCTGGGTTGAGAGGAGGAGCAGACACTAGAGAACTTGTATATTCATTCACAAGGTTGGGATTTTCTACGAGTGAGGGGATTAGGCAAGGATCAATCACATGATCCTCTATAACCGGCTCTCTTAAACACCACTTCAGATTTTTGTGCTTGTCCTTTATCTGCAACTAGATAGTGAGCAGTGTAGGAAGTGAGATACATAGGTTATAGCTGTGTCTTGTGATGAGAAGGCAATATAGTCATAAGAAGTGACTGTCAACAGGAGGTGGAGTGTTTTACATTCAGTTACCCTTCCACAGAAAAATATGGAAAATAAATTAAAAAGATAATTCCAATGCACCTACAACAGAGACGATGTTTATAACTCAGGCATAAGCAGCACTTGTAGAGGCCAATTTATGAACAACACAAGTTCATCTTCAAGCACACCAAGACCAAGTTGAATCTTATTTTTACTCTACAACTGAAACATAGTAGCCATGTGCATTAGGTGGAGTGTACTTTGGGCGAAGGTTGTTTGACATGTTTACCTTTCAAGCTAACTACTTAGCTTGGTTAGAAGGTCAAAAAATTTACAATTACTAAATTTGAACAGTATAATATAAAGTAAACGAAACAAAATCCTCTTTGGGCTTCAACAAAAGGTTGTCATACTCCAAATTGGTATCTCCATTGGTCATGATCTTAAAATATACCCTTGCCTTTTCTATCGACATGTTCAGAAAACATGGAAACTATTCAAGAAAAAAAATTTGGTGAAAATCTAAGAAGAAACAACATATATCACTTTTTAAAGAAAACATCCCAAATATTGTAGATCTTTCTTTATATGGGAATTTTGATTTAGGGCAATAAGAGTAAAATATGAAGTCATTTAATGATACGTATTATGGATAGTGTTGGCCAACATCCCACACTCCCAAAAATGAATGTTGTGTTATTCATAGGGCCAAAACAATGATAAGATGAGATTTTTTTTCAATTTGGACAGTAGGGGAAAAGATCCAATTGTTGCCCATGATCCAATACCTATTCACTTCTTGTTCACCTGACCCCCCAATAACTGTTTACATTTTAGTCATTACATTGTTTTAATTATCCCAATAAAAATTTACAAATTACACCAATATATGTTCACTATTGAATGTGTAGTTGACCAAAAAAATTAAAACACATTGAAAACTATTGAAAACACCTTTTTAACTATTGAAAACACTTTAAACTTTTTTGGGTTTTTATTGTTTGTCTAATGAATGGGTACTGGCAAAGTGGTAAAGATGTATGGGATGAAGGTTTAAAAACACCCTTTTTTAACACCTTTTTCTTTATGGGTTCCACAAGGCGCGTTTTAAATAACCAGAATCCAATTTTTTGTTTTTAAGGTCCTAACTCGCTTATGAAGAAGGCCAATTCTTTTTTTTGAAATCGGACCTATTTTGCACTTTGCACGAATTTAGCCCTGATGGATATCAGTATGTTTCACCTATTTCACACTCAAAACTTAGCATAATTCAACCTGATGGAGTTAATACTAAAATCATAGATTGACATGGTTGTTCATGACATCATTGCGAGTGATACCCCAACCATAGCTTACTCACAACGATGCCCTTCACTTGGAAATCCTTGTCCACAAGCACCAAATAAAATGAATCGTAATGGATGGTGGCATGTTGATTAAAGTTATTGACCAGATTTTGTTCTTCTTTTTTTCTTCATAATTTGTAGGCAAGGTTTTAGAGCTTTCCTTATTGCAAGGAGGAAAAAATGCTAGGGCCAAATTCTTGAGTTAAAATATGGATTGCATATAAATGTAGCCAGTGTTTGGTACACCATACCCTCAAAGCAACACAGTCATAAGAAGTGACTTTCAAAGCATCTATTATGGACTTGTTTACAGGAGGTGGATTGTTTTACGTAAGTCACTCCTCCATAGAAAAAATGGAAAATAAATTAATAATCTCGAAGTTTTCTGAAAAATACACAGTATGTTGATCAGATTTTGTTCTTCTTTGATTTTAATTTTTCTTCATAATTTGTAGGCAAGGTTTTAGAGCTTTCCTTATTGCAAGGAGGGAAAAATGCTAGGGCCAAATTCTTGAGTTAAAATTTGGATTGCACATAAATGTACCCATCGTTGTTACACCATACCCTCACTGTATGTTTAGATTAAAAAAATATAAATCATAGTTCTATCATTATTTGAGGTTTTTTCAAATAAGATCACATTTTATTATCTATCAGCCTGATCAAACTTTCCTACCTGTCAAGACATGAAAACTGACCGTTTGTAGCCTATTTTGAATGTCTTAAACTGTACTTCACTAATTAATAACCTTAAAAAATATTAATCAAGCTAATAGTTATGGGGATGAAAACATTGGAGATAGTAGTTACATAGATTTTTTTTTGTTTTATATATATTTAAAGAATACTATAAACAAAAACTGGAACAATCATGCCCACAAGAAATTATACATATTTAGAAGGTACATAGCCTTAGGAAAGTAACTGGCCATGCACCTCACTGGATTTGCTAAGCTCCATCGTCCGACGTGCATCCAGGTTGGTGGGAACCTTTCACATGCCTGCACTTTTTTCATTACACTTCCAAAAAGGTTTAAAAACTTGTACCTTATTTGCCACACTCCATACAGAGGTTTGAAGATAGAAAAAACCACTTTTTAGGGTTTTAACCCATCAAACTCCAATTATGGTTCCTCAATATTAGTGGAACTTCAACGTAACAAGTGATGTAGCCAAATTTACAGAACTGACGAGTGAAGAACTAATAATACAGGGTGTCAATGATACAACCATGAGAGATGCACAATGTGGAAGCATAGACAAGCCACGTGAACCTCTTATGTAAAGTGTAGAAACATTAGCACAAATTGTTGGACACAACGTCCTTAAGACTCATGACCCTGTGAACTGTAGAACTTTTTCCCTACCTATGCTAGAAGGAAGGATAATTTTTTAAAAAATTTATAGTTGCAAATTTTGTGTTTGCCATTTCTCCAATGTTAAAGAATAGACAAGGCATGTAATTTTCCTACCAAACGTCCCGAGGAGTGTATTAGAGAAAATAATTTCAGGGAAAACACATGATAGATTTGTTGAAATTCTTTCAGAACTTTCAGAGGTAAGTGCAAACGATAGATGCAATTCCAACTCTCACAAAATTTTCCAAAGTTCTCCCTACTTTGTGCAAAAATAGCACTCAGAAATAGTGTATGGACATTCATTAAAGCATAAAGTTATGTAGATAGTGTGGTTGCTCTCGTTGTGATAGACATGTATGAAAAACAAGGAAATAAAGACATTACATGTAAGTTGTATGATAAAATGCCTCATAGAAATATGGGATCATGAAATGCAATGTTTGTAGGATATGTTCATTATGAATTTGTTGAAAATATTTGTGGGAACTTTCGAGCACCTGCACATTGCAGGCATGAAGCCAAACTACACAACATGCATGCAACCTGACCAAGTTTAAGAGTACAATAGAGCTTATGGTCAAAACCAGTAATGGTATAAAATTCATCGATAAATGAAGAGCACCACACAAAATGAAGGGAAGAGATCTCATCATTAAGATGCTTGCAATCAATAACAAGACCAAAATCCACACCCAAAATAAAACAAAGCCTCAGCATTAAGATGCTGACAATCAACACCAAGGGCATAATTTCAAAATTAAAGTACAAACAATCCACACATAAAATATCAAATGGACACGGTTTTAATACCCAAAACAAAACCTTGTGAATACATTGCAAACAAACTGAGTTGCACAGCCAAAAAATTCTTAAATGGGCACATATTAATGCTAAGATCAAAATCTCATGAATAAGAGCAAATAACTAGCACCCAAAATGCCAAATGGAGACGCACCAAAACTTAAAAGAAAAAATAATTTAAAGACTAAGAAAACTTCATAGATAAAGATAGTAGACAAACCTTCTGCAAGAGTCCTACACTTGCACACGTGTGAACTCCTGATATTTCTTGAAGTTCTCCCATGGCCTCACATAAAAAATAGCTCTTTATAGCTTGTTCTGAGCACCATCCAGAACCCGACACCTATTGGAAATTAATTTCTCCCATTGGTTGGGGAAATAGAAACTACAGTTTTTCATGAGCAGTATTTATTGTAATTAGAAATAAACTAAAATTTAGTTAAGTGTATCTACAGTTTGCATGTTCTAGAATTTTCTCGTGAGTTGTAAACTCCTCTATAAAAGAGGCATGATGTAAATGTTTTTGATCAAGCAGTAAAAGTTGTGAGCAACATGGTATGATAATATTTTGTATTTTATATATTTCAATATGTTATGTGTTTTGATATTTCTTCATTCAATACCATCAAAGTGGTATCAGAGCCAGCAGGTTCAATGGTGAAGATCAGAAATATAATTTGGTAATCAAAGTTGAAGTGAAGCTACAGCTAGAAGAAAATATGGCAAGTAATAAAGAAGGAATTTTTGTCGCTATGGTGAAGGAGTTGTTAATTGTTCAGGCACTGATTTTGCAATTAAAAAAAAAGATAGAAAATGTTTCTTAGGCTATTGGAAAAGGTAAATAATTGTGTTTCTAAAATCTTGATTGTATGTTTGGAAAAATATTTGGAGAGATCTTTGAGGGAGTTTGTATTGGAAGAAAGTTGTTGCAGAAAATCAAAAGATAGGATCATTTTTTATAAATCATAATTTTATTTTATTTCCGGAGAGAAATATTGTACTTGTGTAACTATCAAAATGAAAATGTAGAAAAATAGATCAATGTTCATCATTTTAAGATATTTGTAGAAAAGGTTTAAATTGCATGAGAAAGGTTGAAGGCAAGTGTTGCGGTCAAAAAAAAGAAAAAATTGTTGTAGCAGAATTCAAGAAATAAAAGGTGAGTTTAATTTAATTTGTTTCAATGGGAAAAGTTGGTACAAGGGTTAAAAAAGAAATAAATGTTTTGGAGGAAGAAGTGATATAAATTAAAAAATGTAATTCACAATTAGTAGCAGATTTAAAGAAATTTGGAAAAGAAAGATATGAGAATTTGTGTGAAATTGAGAATGTTGAAAAAGAATTGGGTAATGTTAAAAGAAAGAATGAAGAGCTAGAAGAAAAACTAAAGTTGTTTGATGAGATGAAGAAAAATAATGAAGATTTTGAAGAAAAGTTGAAATTGTTAGAAGAAGAAAATTGTTTACAAAAAGAAGAATTATTAAAATTGAAAGAAGAAAATGAATGCTTAAAGACAAAATCATTTGTAAGTGATGTTGCTTGTGGTACAGAGGATTTGTATTGTTCAGTTGATAAATCAAGTAGTTTGTGTGATATGGCAAATATTATTTTTGGTGAGGAATGTATAGAAAAAGAATGTAAAGATGATGTGTTTGAATCTAGAAATCATGTTAATCATAATGAGTAAAATGTTGGTTTTAAAATTATGCAAAAAATGGGTTATAAAGGTGAAGGTTTGGGTAAACATGGGCAAGGAATGAGAGATCCCATTTAGCCAATTGTGAGGCCAATAAATGAAGGCCTTAGGTATGGTCAGAGAAATAAAAATGATGTAAGTTTTACAGGTTGCAAACCAATTCAAAGAATGGAATGTATGTTGTGTTCCCATTGTAAAAGGGAAGGACATAAAAAAGAGAATTTTGGGATCTACATTTGTGCAGGATTTGCGGTTTGAGAAATCATTCAAAAAAAATGTGTTGGCAAAGGAAGTGTAAAAGTGAATTTTTGACAGATTGCATAAAAATAAATTATGGATGGAATTATGGGTCAGATTGGAAAATTTTTACAAGTATGTTTAAAAATTTGTTCAAATAAAAATGTTTGTATAGAAAAAAAGATAGAAATCAAAAGAAATTTGTTGGTCTTGTAAGATGTCATGCAAAGTTCAAAGCTATAGATAGCAAGATAACTCAAAGTTTGAAGGACTGTTGCACTAGCTAGTGACAGGTTCAAGAGAGATCTGCAAATATTGAAGATCAAAAATCGAGTGAGTGAAGACTTGGAAAACAAGAATTTGAAGAATGAAAATGTTGAAACATGTGGTCGAAATTAAGGGGGAGTGTTGGAAAGTAATTTGTCCCATTGGTTGTGGAAATAGAAACTACAGTTTTGCATGAGCAGTATTTATTGTAATTAGAAATAAACTAAAATTTAATTACGTGCATCTACAATTTGCATGTTCTAGAATTTTCTTGTGAGTTGTAAAATCCTCTATAAAAGAGGCATGATGTAAATGTTTTTGATCAAGAAATAAAAGTTGTGAGCAACATGATGTGTTAATATTTTGTATTCTATATATTTGAATGTGTTATGTGTTTTGATATTTCTTCATTCAATACCACCAGTACCTGCCACCACCTGTTGCTAGGATTTCAGATTGTAACAATCCCGTAGGCCTTGTTACTGGTATGGCCCTGGTGGATGATTGTGGGGGAAAACAAATAAAATAAATGAAATTAAGTGTCACAAGAGACGATGCACATAGTAGGTTTAAAAACAAACAACAAGCATTTTAGCAAACCCATTTGTTGTGTCCAGACATTGTAGTTACGATCCTTTAAGATAAAATTTGCATACGATATTTCTCATTCACTCAAAGCAATGAAACTTGTTCAATCCCCCACAACTTCATGCCAAATCTTTGTCTCCAGATTTTATTATGTTAATAGAAGGGAAACCATCTATTCCTGCATCGATGTAGGCATGTATGCAAAACGTGGAAGGATAGACAAGACAATTGAATTTTTTTACAAATTCCACCTGAAAACATTAGTCTCTGCCCCCACAGTGCCTAAAACATTAAAAACTTAATGATAATTCTCCCCCGCTTATTTGTCATTTGTCAACAGATTTTATCCTCAAATTTGTTGATCGAAAAATAGAAACTCCCTGGAAAAATACGAGAGGCGAATCAGGAGAAAGGAAAAAAGGGTGAAAATTCTATTCAGGGACTAACAAGTTTGCCTTCTGTCAGTGAATTATTGTTGGTTGTATTCATTCTTTCCCACATGATGCTTAAATACTACTGTGCTGGAAAAATATAGAGAAGAGAGCTTGCCTAGGCATATAAATCGATGAATGCAAGAATCAAAGTCACTCAAAAAAATAGAAAAAAAGGGTGAGATAGCCAAGAATATTAGTGTCTTTCGCAGATCCAGGATATTAGATTTATTTAAATTCAAATAAATATTCCTCAGTACTCCTGACAATATGTAGTGTTCTTTACATCCAAAAAGAGAAGTTTCTTGGAGACGTACGGCCTGGCACAATTTGTATGTGAATTCGTGAGCCGCTCCCATGAGATATTATAATAATGTTTATTGAGTTTTAAAAATTAAAATCGTTCCTTTACTAATAAGTTGGCCATGCTTCAAAATGCAAGTTAAATTAGTGTATCTTGTTCGACTTTCGTTCATGAGGAGTATGCTCTAGTTTGGGTGTTTGCATTTTATTTATTTCTCACTCAAGCCTATATGTTTGACCATCGTGAAGGTATCCAACTACTTAAAGGAGTTCATAAACATATAAATTTAGACACCACATAAAAATTTCTTCATATATATTGAATTAATTGTATATTTATAAAATGATATTCTAAATTGAATTAAACTAATCAAATAATTAATCTCTACAATTATTTTCTAACAAACAACTAACAATGTTCATTAAAATTAATTATTTTCTTTTTCTTTCATAATGAATATTGTAAAAAATGTTCATTAGCTTATCCCATTTCTCTCTTATAGTAAACATAGAGAAGAGCAACAAGTAAACTATGAAATGTTTAAAGTGATCACAAGCAAAGGGATTTTAGAACATATCAACACTTTGTGTTGTGGGATAATATACAAGTTCAATTGAGCCTTGTTGAGCCAACTAATGGATGAAGTGGTGCCAAATGTTAATGTGCTTAGTCTTATCGTAGAACATTGTCAGATTGTCCTTGAGCTGGTATATATCATTTAACATTATCCTCAACTAAACAACCTGAGAAGTAGTAGATGTGGTAGCTTTGTATTCAACCTTGGTATTAGAAAGAGATATAATGGGTTGTTTCTTGGATGTCCTAGAAATGACCACAAAACCAAGACTAAAAGTATAAATAAAAGTAGAGTTTAAATCATCTATTTATTTTTCCCAATCATAATTAATTTTCCCAGCATATTTACTATCATTTGAATTGAAAGAATTTGAAAGGTAGAAGATACAACAAAGACAAAAAAAAAGCAGACATTGAAATATTTATAGTAACCAAATAGAAATTACAAAGACTCATGAGCTTCAGCTCATATCCTTGCATCTTAAGTTCCTTACAACTCTTCAAAGCCGGAATCATATGAGAGTGAGCTCAAACCATGCAAGATTCAACAATATATAGAATGCTAAGCTAACAGTCAATAAAGGAGATAGCTAACAGTCAACAGGCTGAGTAGTTGGAGGAGATAGGATCAAATTCCTTGTGTTTAATGACGGGATATGATTTTGATTTAATGCTAATATTGAGAGGACATGTGTAGTTGCAGACATTAATGAGGTTGTTGGGATTACACTTCCAACACCCCCCCTTAATCCCAACTACGAATTCCAATTTCTTAGGTTTGATCCATAAGATTTTAAGATTGTAGATGTCGAAGCATCAATGGGACAAAAATTCCTTAATAAGAAGAGAGGAAGGGAATATATTATATAAAGATCCAAAATAGTGTTTACATAATGGCACACAAGCATATTAAAAAATATCGCAACTACACTAATAAATACATACAACCGTAATATTAATAACATGAAGCAAAGTCACAAAAGGCTGCCAGTTGAGTCAAGAAAGGCTGCAATGGGCATTATTGTTGTCATTCTCCCCCATAATGACCATTTGGAAGAACATGAAGTAGATTTCTAAGTGTCTTGAACCTTTCACGAGCTAGAGGCTTCGTGAAAATATCTGCAATTTGATCCTCTATACTATAGTACATAATATTGATCAATCCCTATTGAACCAACTCTCTGATGAAGTGATGTTGAATCTCAATATGTTTGGTCCTGCTATGAAACATTGGATTCCTAGTCATTTGTATAGAACTCTTGTTGTGACAATACAACAAACTAGGTCCATTATCTATCTGGTGCAAATCCTCCAATAGTCATCTCAACCACACTGTTTGGCATGTTGTAATTGTTGTAGCTTTATACTCTACATCTATTGTATAAAGTGATATAGTAGGTTGTTTCTTGGAATTCTAAGAGAATACTACAAAACCAAGACTAAATGTATAACCAAAAGTAGAATTTTGATCATCTATGGAACCTGCCCAATTTGAATCTGTATAGCCAACCAACTTGCTACCCTCTAAATGCTAAAATTTGAGACCATAACTCAATGTTCCTTTGACATATCTAAGAATCCTCTTAGCTGCATTACAATGTGTTTGTTTAGGTTCTGACATGAACTTAGATACCAAGCTCATTGCATATGTGATATATGGTCAAGTAGTAGTTAAGTAGATTAAGCTACCAATCAACTGTTTGTATATACTGGGGTCCATTGAATCTGACACATGATCCAAGTTAGACAACTTAAGTCTAACATCAATGGGTGATGCAACTAGTTTGCAACTATTCATTTGAAATTTTTGTAGGATATTTGAAGCATATTTTTTCTGAGGGGTGATCCCACAATAGTGGTTTACAATTTTTGGCCAAACTCGACACTGAAATATTTTTTTCTCAATAAATCTTCACTTTCGGACACCTATAGAAACTAAACCATGAGGAATTTGAAGATGGTGCAAACTAGTGATTTGTGACATTTTATCTGTAGATTCTAAATATATCGAATTGCAGTTATTTTTCCATATCCTTTGAAAACTAGTTTTTTTCAACAAACAACATTTTTAAGGAGTGACGCTCACCGTATACAACATAAATTTTTTTCCATGAATGATAAAATTATAATTCTTTTGAATTCAGATTTGTAACTCTGATGTCTAGTGATTCCAATTGGTCTCATAGTTTTTTATTGAATATTGTTTCCATAATCAAGTTTCGAAGTCAAACCAATTACAATTAAGACATAGGCAAACTGTATACAATGTAATTTTTTTTGTATGTATCGAAGTTCTTTTTTTTTTGTTGGATCAAGGACTTCAATATCTGGTGCACTCATATTTTTAATTTTTTTTTGATAATCTGCTATTTTTCCACATGTGTAGAACAAAGAGCTTGATTTTTGATGAAAAACCTATGTTTAATAAGGGTGTTGGCAAGAAGTTGAGTCCACTTTTTGGCCAAAAAGTGGTAGTGTTTTCCCTAATTTTCAGAGTTTGACACATTTGACCTTAAAATTTGAAGCAATTAAAGATGAAATCTTCAAACAAGTCACTGATCAAAAAATGTAGTACTTAGAGTCTAGTTTCCAAATATGTAATTTATTTCAATACCCAGATTGTACAAATTGAGATTCAATAGGATTTTTTAAGAACCACTATTTAAAAGTTTTTTTTTTTTACCATACCATGCACATGTATGACATCCATATTTTTACTTAAATTATCATATTTTTCTAAATCCTTTTGGGAAAAGACTTCTGAATCACTAAAGGTTGTTCTGGATATTTTTTTGTATTTTTTTATTAAATATATTTTTTTGTTAATTTTTTATTAGGCATATTTGCCATTTAGAAAAATCTTTGTGTACGACATGCATAAGATGACAATATTTGTCTTTGTTTGCAATTTTTTTTCTTTAAAATTGAAAATAGTTGTCTGAAGTTCTTTCTTGTGCAATTCGTTCATCAAAATGTTATGTTGATCAAAAGTTATTAAAATAGTAAAAAACATTGATATTTAAAGTTTATGGACCAATTTCATCAAAAATTAATTCAAAAATAGAAACAATAATCCAATTGTAAAAAAAATTACATATTTGAAATCTTCATTGTCTCATCTAAAATGAGTTTTAATTTCATCAATTTTTTTTGCAAAAAAAGTCGTCAGCCATATGTCCAAACTCAATTTTTTTCCGTAACATTGTTAGAACCTTCAACTTGCAGGTCAAACTAGGTTGAAGGCCTAGGTTCGGACTCCCAATGTTTTTCTTGAACCAAAATTCGAGGCAAAAACCCGACCACAAGGCCAAAAAAAAATCAAATTTTAAAAAACGGGATCTCGATTGTATAACGGGATCCCGTTTTTTTAAAAACGGGGTCCCATTTTAAAATTGGGATCTCGTTTCTGATTGTTCAATGCAGTGACCATTAGCAGAGGAACGAGATCTCGTTTATAATATGAGATCTCATTCCCCTACCAATCGTAACCGCATTGAATAGTCGGAAGAGGGATCCCATTTCTTTTTAACTATGTTATTTAAATTTACTGTCAAATTTTACTGTGAAGTTTGCAACTTCACATGTACAGCCGAGAGTAGTAAAATTGGTCTATTTTTCATCAAGCATTTTTTTTACAGGTGGTGACTTTCTTTTTTGATTAATTTTTTCGAAGGAGAGATCCCATTTTTTCAAAGAAAGAACAAAAGGTCTTCAACTGGCAATATGAATTGATTTTTTCAAAGGAGGCATGAAGAAATTATTTATAAAGTAGAATTGTGCTAGTTTTCTACTTGTTTTGAGGAACACAAGAGGAATAATTTAGTCCTTATAGGTCTTGAACTTCCAATTTGAATCGAATTTTTTGAAAAATTTCACTATTTACATTCATTTATGCTTGAGAATTTTATAATCATGGGAAATAAAGCTCGTAATAAGAGGAGGAAGACATTGACTCTTGAAGAAATTGAAGCAAACAAAGAGAAGGAGAGACAAAGATGAAGATAAATAAGAATGAGAATTAAATCAATAAATGATGGGGGAGCATCCAATTCCACAACTATTGAAGATGAAAACATAGAGGAGACCATGGTTGTAGATGAAGCGAATTTGCAAGAATTCAATTTGGAGAAGAATATGATTATACAAGAAATTCTTACTATGCCTTCAAATCCCTATTTCAATGCTATGGAGAATGTTTCAATATGCACAAATCCAGGTACGTCTTCAAATCCACATGTTAGTGAAATGGTAAATCTGTATGTAGAAATTTTACAAGATGCTGGACTTAACGATGTTGACATTGATAATATTCAGAGAGATGAAACTTTTATAGAATTTGTTTAAAATGAAAATGAGAATGATCCTTTTGTTGAAAATAAAATTGAGAATAATCATTTTATTGAAAATGAAAACAAAAACCATTTTGTTGATGTAAATGAAAATGAAAACCGTTTTGTTGATGAAAATGTAAATCGTTTTGAAGTTGAAAATTAAAATGAAAATGAAGATGAAGATGAAAATCTGGAATGTGATGTTGAATTTAATAAAAATACTTTTTTTTAAAATTGAAAGTGGTGTTTTTGATAATCTTGCTGGTCAAATTTCTTGGAGGAAAATAAGAACACATGGAAATAAAATATAAAACAAATTCTTTTATCATAAAAAAATTGCAATTCAATGTCAACTAATGATGTGATTGATGAGAATGCAAAAACTGAGGAGGAAAATAATGAAAAGGTTAAGCTTTTTTGTTAAACCAAAAAGAAAAGATCAATCATTAAAACATGCTATGTGTACTATTTCTTGTGCCATTCAATCGATTGGAAAAAATAGTCGATCTAAAGATAAAAATGCAGCAAGAAGAGCTATAAGAACTGCTATAGTTAATAAAGCAACTTTGAATAAAAGAATGGTAAGAAATATTAGTGAAGTTTCAAAATACATCCTAAAACATTGCTAAGAGCGGCAAAAAGAAGAGAAATTATAGAAAATGATCTTATCAACCAATGTTGGAGTTTCAATGGTCGACTCCCGAGGTCTGATTTGAAATTGAATGTTGAAATTAAATCTTTGATTGAAAAATATTGGCATCATAATACTAGGGTTTCATCTAATGCTAGAGATTTTTTAAAATTAAGGGTGGGGTCCAAAGTTCGCGATCCTCACCCAAAACACCTATTAGATACAACACAAACTGAATTTTATAGAAAATGTTGTGGTGATTTAGTGTTACTCAGTAATATTAAAATAAGTCAAAGGTCTTTTGAAAAATGTAAAACATGGTATGTAAAAATTAATAAGCAAAAAATATCTTGTTGTTGTAAAATGCATGTTCAATTTCATTATTTTTATGATGTTTTTCGATATATACATTGTGCCTTGCATACTCACATGATTATACAAAAATGCGGTATTAATATGCCACTTGAAGCAATAAGGGAGTTTATTTCAAGTTTGTTTTTTGAAAGATCTAATGGTAAATTTTTTTATTTAAGTTCTTGTATTTCTAGACAATGCATTGACTGTGGAAACCTTTCATTCTTAGGAATTTGTATGCATGAAAGTGTTGATAATGATTTTGGACAACAATTAGTAGAAGTTAAAAGATTTAAGAATGTTCACTACTCTTTAAAAGATGGAAAAATAGGAAAGTGTTGTGATTTAATTATAGAAAAATTTAGTGTGCATGCATTCATGAGTGAATTTAAGAATAAGATAGTACCAAAATATATCATGCACTCTCAACATGCTTGATGGCTTGATGGCCAATTTTGCGCATGTAGAAACGCATTTCCAATTGGTACTATACTTTCAATGGTTGATTTTGCATAAAATTATACTCTAGCTCTGCAAGAGGAAATTCAATCATAGTATTATAATTCAGTGCAAGTAGCTATGTTTGTCCATATTGTTTATAGACATACAGATAATAGCACTGAGGATGATAGAAAAGTTCTGAGGGAGTATCATTTTTATTTGAGTGACAACCAATTACACTCATCAGAGTTTGTTCAATATTGTTTCAGTATATTTTACAAAAAATTAAGAGAAAAAGGAATCCATATGAAAGAACACCTCATATGGTCAGATAATTGTATGGGGCAGTTCAAGAGTGCTCAAATGTTTTATTGGTTAAGTAGGATTCACAAAGAACTCAATGTCCAACATAAATGGATTTTTTTTGAAGCTGGGAATGCTAAAGGAGAACATGATGGAGCTGGTGTGTGTGTCAAAAGAATTCTTGCTAGAGAACAATTAAAATTTAAAGATACATGTGGGATTGTTGATTGGTGTAATACAATATTTATCTACACCTAGTTCGAGTGAGTACTCTAGAGTTCATCAATTCTTTTGGTTGGTTGAAGAAGATAACATTGTACCTAGAGTTGACTGTGAGACAATTAATGGATCTACTAAATGACATTCATTTAGGATTTCGACAGCAAGCACATGGACTATCTGGACAAGGGAGCTTGCATTTTTTTGCCAATTTTGCATCTCAGGAGATTGGGAAGCATGTGAAAATACAGAATGGGTTAAACAGTGGAAGAAAAGATTGTTGACACCTACACAAGCACATGATCAATATGAAAGAACTATTGAAGAAAATGATCAAGTGTTTGCATCTAAAGACTATGACCATGTTTAAGATCTTGTACAAGAAGGTAATTTAATTCAATTTATTTCATTTAATTTTTTTTTATTAATTTTTTTTGTAATACTAAATTTTTTATATTAATATGTGCAAGTTATTAAATCAATTTTTGTTTGCAGGACATGTGTATGTTGTTGTTGCACCTGAGGGGAATGAAGAGCAAACACAATATTGGTTGGCTTGTTGTGTGGAGAGTAAACATAAGTTAATATCACCTCGAGAAGATGATGATTGCTATCATTATCCAACAAGTACCATGATCCCCTTAAGACATCCCCTTAAGCAAATTTAGATAACAATTTTTTTGATCCCCTTAAGAAACTTTTTAGAACAAGTTTTTCATCTCATTAAGAAAATTTTGAGAACTTATATGATGATTGTTTTCATATTTTCCAATAGGATTGATTGTGGTTTTTGGCACTTGGCTACGAAAATACCTAGCAAGGAAGAATGGTCTACCTGCATTCGAAGATTATGAACCGCATAAAAAAAAATACATTATTCACATTTGGTGGTGGCAACAAATATAAAACTAGATCGGTATCATAGAAGACCTGCAAATAAAGTGTTATGGACAATTTATATGGAAGAGCATGAGACAATCATAGATGCATTACAAAAGAGAGAGGATGCAGATGGTACAATGGAATAAGTAAATACAAGTAAATATAGTTTAAGTTTCATATTGTCCTTTTAAATAGAGGTAATTATTAGTTAAAATATATTTAAATACATGTTTTGATTACATATTGATATTGCTTGTACATTAATAGTTAAAATTGATTTATTATCCTTTTTTGTATCTATAAGCCATCATTGCATTGATCTCATGCTTTGAAACAAAAATGAGAGGATGCCTGGATTCAACCTACACACGTGTGGAATACTTTTAAATGCAGGTACTTGAGTTGTGTACATATAGATAGTTTTATATAAATTAAAATATGTATGTTTTGATGATTTCATTGATATTGCTTGTACCTTTTGATATTAGGTGGTGTGAAGACCTAGTACATTCTAGGCATGAGTTCGATATGTTCTTGAGATGGCATATCCAAATTTTGTAAACATTGTTTTGAGATGACATATAAGTACATATATGTCCTTGTATGTCTTCAAATCACTAAATTTTATGCATACATTATTGTTAAATCAATTATATCCTTAAGATGTTGTATTATGACCCCTTAAGACATTCCCTTAAGACATTGTATTGTGACCCCTTAAGAAATCCCCTTAAGGCATTATATTATGACCCCTTAAGGCATCCCCTTGAGACATTGTATTATGAACCCTTAAGACATCACCTTAAGACATAATATGACCCCTTAAGTAAAACCCTTAAGATGTAATATGACCCCTTAAGAAATACCCTTAAGACTATAAATTATGACCCCTTAAGATGTTCTATTATGAATCCTTAAGACATCCCCTTAAGACGTTCTACTATGAACCCTTAAGACATCCCCTTAAGACTTTGTATTATGACCCCTTAAGACGTTCTATTATGAACCCTTAAGACATCCCTTTAAGACATTCTATTATGAACCCTTAAGAAATCCCCTTATGATGTCATATTATGACCCCTTAAGATGTCCCCTTATTTGTTTTCAATGTACCTGTTTGTTTTGACAAGTTATAAATTAGTATTGGATGCCATTATTTGTTTTGAAAGCTTATAAACTAGTATTGGATGCCATTATTGTTGGGAAATTATGGCTCAATGTTCTGACTTGTTCCCTTCAGACTTGGATTTTTCCTTCATGTTTGTGGCCTTTACCGCCATACCGTTGCATGTTCTTTCCTTGGTGGCACAGTTGTGCGGTTTACCACTTTACCGTAGGCCACCTTTCTCTATCTAGCAGTTGGGTGATGCTACTGCTATACCACAAAGGTCTCTTGGAGGTGGTGTGGTTGCATAGTGAGTGGTTGAGTGGCAGAGTGAAGGCTTACTGCCTTACATTGGGTGGTCTGTTTGGTGGCGACGTAATGCAATAAGTGGCATAGTGGTGGCGGGCTGGCAGAAGATGTTTACTATTGTACCACAGGCGGTGTTCGGTTAAGCCGTGATGGTGCAATTGACGGCGACAGGATGGCTGGCAGTTAGCGATAGCGGTTATCGCCTTACTACAGGTGATGCTCGGGGTGTTTGGAGTAGCCACAGTAAGCCACCTGTAGTGTGGCCTGATGGTTACCACCACACCTAGGGCAGTGAGAATGCTCACAGTGGTGGCCATGATGAGACCGCTAGCGGTCTACTAGAGTGGTTACTACTCTACTGTGGTGAGACCTAGTGGTCTCTACGGTAGCGTGGTATGACCGGTGATGGTCCGTTGGGTAGTTACCGCCATACCGGGAGGTAATCCCAATAAGGTTGTGGAAATGCGGTGGTGGTTTGTGGGCCAGAGCTCGAAGGAGCTCGGATGGCTTACCACCATACCGTGAGGCATGTTGGTCTGGGTAGCGGTAGTGAGGTAGATGGTTGGGTGAGGTCGGATGAGCTCACCACTGTACCACGGTTGGGTCAAATGGACTCGATGGTAACGCGGTTGGGGTTCTGGTGAGCTTAGAGCTCGATTGACTAAGCTTGACCGAGTTGGACTGATAGTCAAAGTGTGATAGTGAATTTTTTGGCAACACGTGGTAGGTTCTTTGTGATCCCATTGGTTGATGTTTTATTTATGATGTGCGACTGAGCTGCATTACTATAGCAAGGTTGACAAACATGTCTAAGACAGGATTTAATATTGTGCAGATCGATGCTTGCGGATTAAGTAGTGCACATTATCAGAAATGGAAGGCTTGTAGGTAGATAATTTATTATCCTGATGATCATTGCTGGCAAGGATGGCCTGAATAGGTTCGCACACGGTATATGTATTTTGGTGTGTAGATCGATACAGATGATGAGCAATAACAGAGGCTGAGAGTGTTTGAGCGGTTCAACTGTGAACACTTAGACTCTCAGATCTGGTAAGATGTGAACCTGTGAGGCCAAGTGGTTGGGTTGGTCGTGAGGCTAGCTGTGATAGTCATCTATGAGGAGCTGAAGGGAATCTACACAATATGTCATGAGGACATTGTAATTGCGTGAAGATTCTATTCTCTGATGCCTGTATTCTTTCTCTAGATGAACAAGATGTAATCTCCTGAAGAGCATAGCTTTAGTTTTGTATTGTAACCATTTTAGTTATTGAATAATACATGTGAGATGAGTGTTTTGGAGGGTGGGGTTTTTTACCCGAAAGGGTTTTCCCCACATAAATCTGTGTGTTCATAGTTTTATCTTTCATGGTTAAATCTTTGCTTGTGTTGAATCTATTATTTGTCAAGAATTCACTTTCCTCAGTAGGATCAATGGGGGATCAATTTTTCCTATTTCTCCTTTATGGCATAGTTGGTTGTGTCTTTGTTGTGATTTTGAATTGAAATCACTAAGGCACTGCTGTCTTAGATGTCTATCTTGATGACATAACCGACTCCTTATCCCCAACAAGTGGTATTAGAGCTAGTAGCTTGTTGCTTGTGATACCAAAAAGTGGTATCAGAGTAGGTTTAAGGGAGATCAAGGCTTGATGATATCCACCAGTGGTATCAGAGCCTTCTCTTGGTTGTTGAAGTTCTGGGTTTTCTCCTGTGTCGATTTCTTAGTCTAGAAAGCTTGAAGAAGTCTGGAGAAATCAGTTGGTGATTGATCATTCGATGAGTGGAAGTGTGTGCTTCATTGATTCAACACACAGTTTTGAAAGACATTGGAGATGACTAGAGTTGGTCATGTTGTGGAAACATGGTTTGAGGCTCCTGGCTCGTAACAATGTTCCTGATGTAAAGGGTGTGAGATGTGCTTGTGGTTGTGTTGCAGCGAAGTGTGGTCTCATATTGGGTATTATGTGAGAGGCTCCTTGGCGGTATGGACTCGCTTGTGTTGCTGATCAGTTATGGAGAGTTGTGCTTGTGATGGGTGTTTTTGACTTAGCACTGAAAGTAGTTTCTCTGGTGCTCTGATTGCATGGAGGCTATGAAGTGACCTTGGTGGTCTGCAACTTCTAGATAGCCTGGCTCTCTCTTTTTCCCGTGCATGACTATGGTCTTGGATCTGGTCTGAAATGGACCTATTGTTCTTGTGAGCTTGTGTCTTGCACTTGCATGGTTTTAGATTCATGTCTTTGGCTTTGAAGATTTTGTGTACATTTTCCTAAAAATGATATGACGCATATTCATGTTTCTTTTCATTGTTTTGGTTAACCATGATGGTTGTGTGCAAACTCTTGAGTCGTCTAGATGAGCAGTGAATATGGAGGTGCGTGGGTGTTTTGGAAACATTGTGGTTTTGCAGGTTTTGCATGGTTAAGGAAAACTTGTGTTTTGTGTCGAGCTATTGTCTGCTATTTTCTAGATCCTAGCTTTTAGGGTGTGACTAGATGATAAGCTATAGTTCAACATGGTTTGAGGAGGTGTGATGTCTTTTTTGCATAGGAGTGTTGGTATGAGTTTCTCTTTCAGCATTCTTGTGGTGTGTTTGTTGGTTTCCTAGACTATGGTGCTTGGGTTGTGGACGTGACAGGCAGATCTGTTGCTGATCTGGTGTTTGAGTCATGTGTGTCTGCTTTGGTTGTTCTCTTTGATGATCTCAATTTTGTAGTTTCCAGTGCAATGATAGATTTGCAAGTTTCATTTGGTTGCATCCACGAGTTGTGCAATGTTGTGGGTTGTCCTTAGCTACATGTTTGTTGTGAGACAACTCAAAAGTGGACTGTCAATATCCAAGAGGTTGTAACTATGTGGTGCAGATCTATTAGTTGAACTTGTTTGTGGTCACTTGTGCATTGGTGTGGTTGTTTTGAGATAAGAGGAGGAATGGCATTTGAGTACCTGAATAGTTAGTGATGGGGACCTGAAGCATGTGAATCATGGTGTCATGGAGAGCTTGTTACACTAGCTAGTGTAGGCTTTTGATAGTGATGGTGTGGTCTGTGTGATCTAGTAATCTTGGTGTTGTTCGACGTTGTTGTATGATGGACATGTTATCATTTTTCACCTGGAGTTTTTTAGATCAGCAGATGGTTGGTCATGATGCTTTGAGAGCTCGTTGTCACAGTTCTGTGGGAGCTTTAGCAGTGACTGTGGATTCATCACTTGGTGATGAATGATCTTCTTTGGTGTTGCAAATGATTCTTGAGAACTCTTAAATATTGTTGTTACAAAAAAGTTCTTTCACATCTGCATGGTCACTATTTGAAGATGTGCAACATCTTGGAGCCATGAAGGACCTTGGTAGTCTTTGGCTGAGATGTTGGTGGTGCTTGACAAGTGATGTTGGTTTACAGTTTTTTTTCTTTATGTCATGGTATACTCTTGCTTGTGCATTAGAGTTTTGGCATGTTTCTTTGCTCTTGAGAGCATGGATAGTTCACTTGAAGCATGGTATCTCCTATGGGGATGTGTAGATCATGGTGTAATGATAAGTTCTTGTCCTAGGTTTGGAGATTTGATAGTGATCTAGTGTTTCTCTTTGCTTTGAGTACATTGGTCATATGCTAGAGGACTCCATGTTTACTACAGTGATGTAGTTTGGAGTTAGCATGAGATGATAGGTGTTGGTGCTTATGGATGCATGGAGAATAAGGTGAGGTTGGAATTATTTTGAGAATGTTGTTGTTATAGCTGAAATTTTGAGTTTCCTACACCTTGGTTGAATGTGAGTTCAACAGAGACCATGAAGGAGAATGCTCTTGGGTAAGTCATGGTGACTTGTATATCTTGGATGAGCATGGTTTTCTTTTCTCCTTGGTCAGCTCGGCAGTGTTCCTATGAAAGGTATTTTCCAATTATACTTTTCAGTTATGTTATGCTTTATCTTTCATGATATGAATCTTGAGTGCATTGAGATTCTAGAGGATTCATAATGTAAGGTTGATATCATAGTGGATCTCCTTGTGCTTTTGAGGGCTGATAGGAGATGTTTATATGGGTTAGTCTGATCTTCTTTGAGGTTCTTACATCTATGGATTTGTTGGATGTTGTTAAGGATTTTCCTTTGGGATGCAAAGAAGATAATTCTTGACACAACTGGCATATAGAAGTGTTTGTAGAAGGGCACATTTTTGATTTGTTGTTTCTCTCTAATCTGGTCTTGTTCTTCCTGATTGTTCTTTTGAATTTAGATGTGAGTTACCTTTGTGGTGCCAAGTTGGTCATAGTTTTTGGTCATGTGTTGTCACTTGGCTGATGACACGAAGGTGCCTGTGCTTCTTTCTTCACTCAGGTTTACAGGAGTTTGGAATAACTATGGAAGACAGTTGAGAGAAATGTTTCTTGCAGCAGGTGGTTATAGATCAGTGTGGATGTTCCTTGGAACTACATGGTTACTCATTTCTATGTGCATGGATTGGTGGACTTAGTATGCTTGGATCATGTGTGATGGTGCTTTGTTTGCATTCATCTGGATAGTACCCTTGCAGTGGGAGTACCTAGATGTGTTTGGTCTTTGGACTGGTTGACACAGGCTGCTCGTTTGCTACTGAGATGGGTGGTTTTATGATGGAATGAGTCTATTGTTGGTTATCATACCTTTGAGGTATGGGTGGTTGGATGGATTAGCACAAGTTGTGGGTGCTATGTTCAACCATGTGGGTTTGTTCAGTTGGATGAGAGTAGTCATTTTTAAGGTTTTTGTTCTAGCTGATGGTTTTATCTTGTTCTGGAGAATGGTTCTCTTTCTATGTTCACGTTGTGCCTTGTTTCTACTATAGTGGTGCCTTTGCCACCTCAAGGATTAGATGTTTGTGTTCCGAAGACTAGTGCATATACGCCTTGGCTTGTTCCTTTTCCTGTGTTGGATGTTTGGAGTTGTTGCTTGAGATGGTGGACAATTTTTTATGTCGTTGCAGGGGTCTTGGTTGGAGCATGGAAGCATGGTTTTTGGTCCTTGTTCAGATGTTTGGAGGAAGCCTGAATTTCTTTGGCAAGTGGGAGATTGTTGGGAAATTATGCCTCAACATTCTGGCTTGTTCCCTTCAGACCTCGATTTTTCCTTCATGTTTGTGGCCTTTACCACCATACCACTACCTATTCTTTCCTTGGTGGTGCAGTTGTGCGGTTTACCGCTTTACCGCCCAAGCCACCTTTCTCTGTTTGGCGGTTGGTCGGTGCTACCGCTATACCGTAGAGGTCTCTTGGAGATGGTGCGGTTGTATGGTAAGCAATTGAGTGGCGGAGTGAAGGCTTATCGCCTTACCATTGGGTGGTCCGTTTGGTGGTGAGGTAACATAGTAAGTGGCACAGTGGTGGCAAGCTGGTAGAAGATGTTTACCATTGTACCGCGGGCAGTGTTCAGTTAAGCCGTGGTGGTGTGGTTGAAAATGATATGATAGATGGCGGTCAGTGTTGGTAGTTACTGCAGGCGATGCTCGAGGTGACTACAGTGGTCGCGGTAAGCTGCCTACGGTGTGGCCTGGTGGTTATCGCCATACCGCGGGTACTGAGAATGCTCACTACAGTGGCTGGGGTGAGACTGTTGGTGGTCTACCAAAGCGGTTACTACTCTATCGCGGTGAGACTTGCCGGTCTCCTTGGTAGCGCGGTATGATCGTTGATGGTCTGTTGGGTGGTTACCACCATACCATGAGGCAATGTCAATATGGTTGTGGTAGGGCGGTGGCGGTCTGTGGGCCAGAGCTTGAAGGAGCTTGGAAGGCTTATCGCCATACTGCGAGGCGTGTTGGTATGGGTAGCAGTAGTGAGGTAGATGGTTGGGTGAGCTCAAGCGAGCTCATCGTTGTACCACAGCTAGGTCAAATGGACTTGGTGGTAATGTAGTTGGGGCTCAGGTGAGCTTGGAGCTTGGTTGACTAAGCTTGACCAAGTTGGACCAACAATCAAAGTGCAACAGGGAATTTTTGCAAACACATGGCAGGTTCCTTGTGATCCCATTGGTCGATGTTTTATTTTTGATGTCCGACTGAGCTACATTACTATAGCAAGGTTGACGAACATGTTTGAGACCAGATTTAATGTTGCGTGGCTCGATGCTTCTGGATTATGCGATGCATGTTATCAGAAATGGAAGGCTTGCAAGTGGATAATTTATTATCCTGATGACCGTTGCTAGCAGGGATGGGCTGAATAGGTTGGCACACTATATATGTATTCTAGTGTGCAGATCGATACAGATGATGAGCGATAATAGAGAGAGGCTGAGAGTGTTTGAGCCGGTCAACCATGAACACTTAGGCTCTTGGATCTAGTAAGATGTGAACCTATGAGGTCAAGTGGCTGGGTTGGCCGTGAGGCTAGCTGTGATAGTCATTTGTGAGGAGCTGAAGGGAATCTACATAGTATGTCGTGAGGGCATTGTAACTGTGTGAAGATTCTATTTTGTGTTGCCTATATTCTTTCTCCAGATGAACAAGATGTTATCTCCTAAAGAGCATAGCTCTGGTTTTGCATTGTAACCATTTTAGTTACTAAATAATACATGTGAGCTGAGTGTTTTGGAGGGTGGGGTTTTTTCCCTGAAAGGGTTTTCCCCACGTAAATTTGTGTGTTCATAGTTTTGTCTTTCATGGTTAAATCTTTGCTTGTGTTGAATTTGTTATTTGTCAAGCATTCACTTTCCTCAGTAGGATCAATGGGGGATCAACTGTGTCTATTTCCGCTTTATGGCATAACTGGTTGTGTCTTTTTTGTGATTTTAAATTGAAATCACTAAGGCACTATTGTCTTAGATGTATATCTTGATGACAAAACCGACTCCTTATCCCCAATTTTTTTTTTTGATGGCTTATAAATTAGTATTGGATTCCATTATTTTTGTTAACAACTTAAAAAATAGTATTGGATGTCGTTATTTGTTTTGACAACTTATAAATTAGTGTTGGATTTTATTATTTATAGAATTTATTAATGCTTTTTCTCTCTTATATTGTATGGTTTTGTTTATTTCTTAAAATTTTATCCTTTCTGGTATATAAACGAATTGATTTGGTTTGTAAATTATGATTTATTGACTAATTATTGATTGATGTGAATTGAATAAGTTCATTGACTAATTATAGCTAATTATTGAATGTACATATCATGTATGAGATCACTAAATTTGTAAACTATAATTATTAAAATTTCCTATTAATTTCAACTTTAATTTCATATTTATATTTAATTTCACATTAATGTCTTATATTAATATCTTGACTATGAACATAAAATGCATAAATGTATATGTGTAAATTAAAATTTCAAAAAATAATAGAATCCATAATTTATGTAAATATATTAAGTGCATGAAACCAATATATTAAGCGCATCAAAAACATTCTATCAAAGCACAACCCATGAACTAAAGTCCAACTAAGTACTCAAGAACCATGAATTATAAAATCCAACAGAGTACATGACAATCCAGAAATATAATCCACAAAATAAACAAATATAACCCACAAAATCATGTTTCTAGGTCATGTATTGTCTCTATAATCAAGAGACCTCTTTATGCCATGCAAACTATGTAGATGACCCGAAACACTCTGTACAAGAGAAATATGAAATCATATGTAAGACAATGAAAAAAAATTAATGACAATTTAATTTATAATCATCATATTAAAATTAAATTACCGTCATATTTGGGTTTGGATGCTCTACTGCACCTGAAGCAATCTCTACATTCTCTGAATCAATCTACATAAACAAGACAAAAAAAAGTTGAAATTAGATGCACAAGTCTACAATTAAAAATGATTTAATTGAAATTAATTTATAATTTATCATATTTTAATTGTACCATATCCATAGGTTGTGCACCCTCTTCTGTAGGACATGTTTGTATATTCTCAACTACTAGATGTGTCACATGCTCTAAAAAAAAAGAATTTAAAACATGTATTAGCCCAAATTATATTAATATTCAATTTGAAATTTAAAATTATTTAGTTATATATTCACAATATATAATCTATAATTGAATTTAAATATAATAAAAAATTTAAATTACCATTTGATCTGGAGCCTGCTCTGCATGCCCTCCTAGAGGTGTAACTATGTTTGGGTTAGGGCTGAAAGTCGCACTACCAAAGTCCTACAAGATCAAAGTGAAAGCATGTACATACTTGAATTAGGTAAATACATATATTCAAGTTTGCACATTTTGTGTAGAATTTTTTTTAAACAACCTGAAAATTAGAGGCCTCATGAGTAACCGCAACATCTAATATTTTCCTGATGCCCATTCTGATTGTGGTATCAACCTAGACATACATGTAGACATGCAACACAAGCTTATAATATTTACAAGTGTACATGCACATTTCATATATAGTGAATTAAAAAATAATAATTGTAACTATAATAATGTAAGTTAAACAATTTACAATATAAATTTACCTTCCCCTAGTCTACGACAACCAATAGTGGAGGAGTGCTCGATAACCCCTCAGGTGGAATCGATGTGGAAGCCGATTGCCTCGCCTAAACCAACATAAATATTTCAAACATATATGTTATTCAATTATAAATTTAAAACTCAAGTTAAAAATCATTTCATTTATAATTTAAAAAATTGAAATCAAATACCCCATAAGGGTTGTCGATTAAGACTGGTGTCGATGTATGTACTCATGGAATGAATGATTTCCCCATTGTTACTATCATTTGCACACCAAATAGTTTGATTGTTAAAATGTATTGCAAACTTTACTTTGATATATACATTCATCAAAATTCTTATAAAATGAACGTGTAGATGCATATTTATACCTATGTACCAGTGTCCTCAGGATGTTCGCCTCTTGTAAGAAACTCTACAAATGAACTGATGTGACCAAATGAACCACCAGAATCTCCACGTCCACCCGAACTAGGTGTGGCCTGATCAGGTCCATAGCATACTTGATGGCAACTAGTACATACATGTGGGATGGGCCTCGACACTCCTAGAGTGGTACTCATACCAGCTCCATAAAACACTCCTCCATCACCATCGTCTCTATGCTCCCCATCCACTATTGCAAAAGCATGTTGATCAAGTTCTCTTGCGAGTGTACTAAGGGAACCTAATGTCAAAACCATAGATCGATGATGCATAGGTGCAGGAATGGGAGGACCAGGAGAACCAAACAAGGGGTTGTGCATGCACAGGGTGTTGGGGATCAAACCTTTCCCCTAACCTCTTTTGTGGCATGTTGCCACCAACACCATGAAATGATTTAAAATCAAAATAATTAGGATTTTTCCCCATAACAAAATATACATATAATTTCCTCAAAAAATACAATGGGCACTCCCAATTAGCATGTGGGGGACTATCAAAAACCATATACCATCGATTTAAAAAATTTGCACTCATCTGTGGATGCATGCACCACCTCATGGATATTCTAGATTTGTTCACAGGAATGGGTTGTCGAGTAACAGGGTCGAGAAAGTAGGGGCTAGGTGGTCTTTCTTTATTTTAAGGTCTAATATTTCTTTATAAGAGATACCATCAGCATAAAATTGTCTCATCTGTTCTTTGTCTCGTCTATGCCTATCTAGATTAGAATCAATGGTCTTGATGGCATCCACAACATTTTGCATTGCAGATGCAAAACATCTAACATAGGGTGGAATCAATGCTCGACTCTGCATAGCATTGATTTGATATTGTATTGATGCAACCTGATCATTTATAGGTGGAGGGGGAAGTGGAGGTGGCTGAGGTGGTGGATTGATGATATAATCAATATTAAAATCATCCATGATATGAGATATAAGTGTACATCTGCATTAAATTTTACTAAATTAACATACAAACTTAAAAAATTACAAGAAATAGTTA
Organism: Sequoiadendron giganteum; assembly: GCA_007115665.2. Lineage (NCBI taxonomy): Eukaryota > Viridiplantae > Streptophyta > Pinopsida > Cupressales > Cupressaceae > Sequoiadendron > Sequoiadendron giganteum. The sequence continues at coordinate 797,217,190 of CM021102.1, read as the reverse complement.
AATTTGAAAGACACGTGCAAATTTTTTTAAATATGATACATGCATACATATATGAAGATCATATAAAATTAAAACTCACATATAAATTGATTGAACTTGATCAAGTAAACTATGTACATACATTTAAAATAAAAAAATACCATGCATTTAACATACATACATTTAACATGTACATACATTTAAAATAAAAAATACTATGCATAATTTGCATGCATACATCATTAAAGTAAACTATGTACATACATACAAATTTCAAAATTTAATAACTATATGTTCAATTTTAATACATGTGTACATAGTAAACAATAAACTTGAAACATTCACAAAAAGCTCATTTTATGTCTAACACATATATATATATATCCATCTAGAACCATCCATCTAAAAATATCCATCTAGAACCAAAATCATAAATTCACATCACACAAAATATCCATCATTCACCAAATTCATAAATTCATAACTATTTAATGTTAGAGTAAAGGTCTTAACTTAATTATGTTGATTAAGTTACCTTTATTCCCTTCTTAAGATTTCATGTTAGTCTGCATAAAGTGACATTTAATAATTATATTAATTATTAAATGTTATCCTATTAGGGCTTCTATTAGGGTTTTTCCTATTAGGGTTTTATTAGGGTTTGCATGATTTCATTTTTATAAGGATTGATCCCATTATATTTCATATCAATTCATTCTCTCATTCTCTCTGATATATACGTTTTCAGTTTTCAGAGAACCCTTGCTTGTTTGTCTCCATCTCTTCTTTTGTGATAGGTTATTTGCATGCAGGTGATCTTCGGGGTTTGTGGTGATGTATTTTCTCAACTCCTACATGGTATCAGAGCTCCACACCTGCTGCTTCCTGTTCTTATTTTGAAGATTTTTGGAGCTTCCAGGGTTTGGGGCTTGTTTTCTTGATCTAGGGCACACCTACAATTTTGAAGAATTTTCAGCTCAAACGGACCTCGCCATTGCATCCGCAGCGGTCAAAAACCCCTAAATTGATTGTTCATTCATCCATTTTGGACAAAGTCGAAATTTGAAGCAAAAAAAATTTAGGATACGGCCGTACGGCCGTCGTCTGTGCGCAATTCGGAAAAATTCTTGGTAAAAATTTTGGAAATTTTATTTTTCATCAAAAAAAATATAATATTTTTTTGCGAATTTTTTATTTGTAAATTTTTTTTGGTTTTTATTAAAAAAAACAAAAAAAAACAAAAAAAAAATGTATTCGCAATTTTAGGGCTTGCCGGCCCAGTACTGGGTACTCGTAGGTACCTGCGTATGCAGGCCTGCAGGCCCTCTGCCCTGCCAGTCGACGTACTGTCGACCACCGGAGGCCTTAGTGCCGATCGACGGTAGACAGTACCGCCGATGGCGGTACAGTGGTAGCTCTTCATAGGTGGCGGCCCCCACTTGTGCCAAATTTTTTTTTTTTATTGTTTTTTATATTTTAAAAAACAATTTTTTGCAAAATAAGCCCAATCGTGTTTTTACTGTGACGGCCATTTGGCCGTGAAATTTAACCTAGTGTTTTTGTTGCCACGGCCGTATGACCGTCAAATTTAACCCATCGCTAGCTTTTTCCCTCTTTGGAGTTGATTTATTTCGGAGGCCGTAACTTGGGCATACGATATCGTTTTTTGCTAAACGAGATATTGATGGAAAGCTGGTTTTCTCATCTTTCCAATGGTATGGGTCTCATCACTTGATTTTTTTGTTGGTGCATTCTACAACCAGTTGAAGACAAAGGGGCTTTTTTCAGTCTCAAGCTCATAACTTTTGATCAGTTTCTCCATTTTTCACAATCTTAGTGATGTTGGAACCGTATTTCAGAGCTCTTCAGTTTCATTGATTCCATTTTTCCAGATTTCACTCTAGGTATATTTTATTCATTTATTTGTGTTTTCACATTCTGGTGGATTACCTGGACATATTTACTCTTGGAAACTTTTTGTTTGCATGGGATGCTTTGTTTTTTGTTGTTTTCATGTATTTCCAGCTTTATCCTTTTTGAGGACATTTTGAGCATCATTTGTAAGCTATTTTTTATGTAAGCGTACTGAGATAAGGTTCCACACTATTATACATGCATCTTTTGTGGATTTTGCACATAAGGTTGTGCCATATTTTGTACTTGCACTGTTATTATAAAGTGCCATGAGGGGTTGTGTAGTTTTCCTTTGTTTTGCCATCACATCTTTGTCAGGTGAGTATCCCTCCACGACGACAGTGAATCCATACCATGGGGGGTTGTGTAGTTTTCCTTTGTTTGCCATCACACCTTTGTCTAGTGAGTGTCCCTCCATGATGACCATGGATCCATATGATTCCAGCCTCATGCATGTGTGCTTTGTTTTGCACACCACTTTTTCAGTTGCAGGTGCTATCTTGTGCACTTTCAGATGTTTCTTCTCCTTCATACACTACAGGGTGTTTCACATCATTTTAGTGGATCTATCAGGCTCTCCTAGTTCAACATTATTGGGGGTTTATTATATTGTTCATGCTAATTCTTCCTTGGTTTCGCCTTGGAAGGAATCTTCCATTCTCAGTTGATCAATGTTTCAGACTATTGGTTCTTGTGCCATCTGTATCTTCATTCCAGGTGTTTGCCTTTGTTTGCCATCTGATTCGAGTAGTGTCATTTGGGCACTTATGTAGATTGTTGTCTTCTTGTTCCTGATCATCCTATCTTCAATGGAGGTTCTTCAACACCATAGCAGTCATCTTTCGACAGTTGTTTGCAGCTTCTTCTGCTTCAGTGATGTATCTTCTTGGCTTTCTTCTTCTTTTTTTGGAGTAGAACTTTTTCCCATGAGGTTTTCTCTATTTCTCCATTTTACAGAGATTTGGTTGTATTTGGGTACTTGATCTGGCCTAGTTGTCGAGACCCATGTTTTCCATCTTGTATTGTAGTTACCTTTACTTTTTTGCATTTGTTTGTAGTTGCACTATTGCTCATCTTAAGGGGGGGTGTTAGAGTAAAGGTCTTAACTTAATTATGTTGATTAAGTTACCTTTATTCCCTTCTTAAGATTTCATGTTAGTTTGCATAAAGTGACATTTAATAATTATATTAATTATTAAATGTTATCCTATTAAGGCTTCTATTAGGGTTTTTCCTATTAGGGTTTTATTAGGGTTTGCATTATCTCCTTTTTATAAGGATTGATCCCATTGTATTTCATATCAATTTATTCTCTCATTCTCTTTGATATATACATTTTCAGTTTTCAAAGAACCCTTGCTTGTTTGTCTCCATCTCTTCTTTTGTGACAGGTTATTTGCATGTAGGTGATCTTCGGGGTTTGTGGTGTGTATTTTCTCAACTCCTACATTTAAGATCATGGTCTTAATTTAAAAACTATTGTGGCTCTCTATTGCATCTATTCATTTATTTGTGTTTTCCTTTTCAAAATCAGAAGTTCTCCTCTCCTCTAGCCATTTTCGATGCTCATCTAAGATCCCATCCATAGCCCTAACAACATCAACAATGGTTTTCATCCTATATGCAATCATCCTCACGGGTGGTGTGGCAAATTCTTCATTTTGAATAATGTTGATTTGATCTTGGATGGTTCTAACATTGGAATTGATTCGTTCTTGCAAACGAGCACCATCAATTTTAGGTGGTGGAGGTGGGGGGTTATGACGTGGAGTGGGTGGAGGTGGGTGTGGAGGTGAATTTGGTGGAGATGGATGGCGTGGAGGTGGATTGTGAATATTATTGAATCGATCCATGTGATCTCTAGAAGATATGAGTGAACCTGCATTAGATTTGTAATTTCAAAATGTAAGATATATGTTTAGGATTTATACCCTTAAACCATTCAATATAAATGGCCTAATTGAATACATATGATAATATAAAATTTTAAGCCTCATTTATCTCTAAGGCATGTTACTTGAATGAAATTACAATTAACTATTAATATAAGACAATTTATGAATTTTATAGGGTTTACAGTTTAGAGTCTAACATAGATCCTGTTAAGCCATCCTATCACCCTAAACCGTAAATTAATCAACCTAGATCATGATTTATCTCATTCATATTATAATCTTGCATGATCTAATTATTGTTAAATTTGGTTTACGAAACTTAGGGTGAAGTTTTGGTGTCCCTTGGAATATAATGAACTTGCAAGTTATTGAAGAACATTATCTTGTGGAATAGTTGATTGAGATAGGTCTATATGATAGGATTCATGGGAGTAAGCTATAGGATAGAATTCATAGGAGTACCCTATAGGATTCTTGAGGAACAGTTGATTAAGGTCCTAAGAAAAAATGAATGCTTTAGTGAAGAACATTTTCTTGTGGAACAGTTGATCGAGATAGGTTTTGTTTCAACTGACCAACCTAGATCATGAAATATCATTCATATTATAATCTTGCACAATCTTGTTATTGTTAGATTTGGTGCCTTGGGAAACTTCACCAAATTTTAAGAACTTATTTGATCCCATTAAAAAATGTCATATTAGGATCCCTTAAGACATTGATTTATGATTTAGGGTGATAGGATGGCTTAAGGGGATCTATGTCTAGTGAGGTCCTAGGACAAAATAACATGGCTTAGGGGAATCAAATTTGGTGTAGTTTCCTAAGGCAACCAAATTTTATTTTAAGGTCCTAAGACAAAATGAATGCTTTAGTGAAGAACATTTTCTTGTGGAACAATTGATTGAGATAGGTCTTGTTTCAAATATCATTCATATTATAATCTTGCACAATCTTTTTATTGTTAAATTTGGTTGCCTTGGGAAACTTCACCAAATTTTAAGAACTTATTTGATCCCATTAAGAAATATCATATTAGGACCCCTTAAGACATTGATTTATGGTTTAGGGTGATAGGATGGCTTAAGGGGATCTATGTTTAGTGAGGTCCTAGGAGAAAATAACATGGCTTAAGGGAATCAAATTTGGTGGAGTTTCCTAAGGCAACCGAATTTGATTTTAAGGTCCTAAGACAAAATGAATTCTTTAGTGAAGAGCATTTTCTTGTGGAACAGTTGATTGAGATAGATCTTGTTTCAAATATCATTCATATTATAATCTTGCACAATCTTGTTATTGTTAAATTTGGTTTCCTTAGGCAACTTCACCAAATTTTGAGAACTTATTTGATCCCATTAAGAAATGTCATATTAGGACCCCTTAAGACATCGATTTACGATTTAGGGTGATAGGATGGCTTAAGGAGATCAATGTCTAGTGAGGTCCTAGGACAAAATGACATGGCTCAAGTGAATAAAATTTGGTGAAAAAATGATGTCTTTAGCCTATTTAGGGTTTAGAATCTTGAGTTTAGGGTTTATGTCAATACGATGGCTTAGGGGGATCTCTGTAGTAAGGTTCTACTACAAAATGACATGGCTTAAGGGAATCTTTGTAGTAAGGTTCTACGACAAAATGACATGTCTTAAGGGAATTAAATTTGGTGGAGTTTCCTAAGGAAACCAAATTTGATTATAAGGTCCTAAGACAAAATGGATGCTTTAGTGTTGAGGGTTTAAATTTTAGAGTTCAGGGATTAGGGTTTAACGAACTTAGGGTGAAGTTTGGGCGGCCCTTGGAATAATGGACTTGCAAGTTAGTGCCTAGTTTATGAATATTTTTTTATTTTATGAATAGATTGACTATTTTCGTAATAGAAACACATAATTATGTGTGATTAAGATTGATTTTGATGTATATTTTCACTGGATGTTTTTTTAATTGAATATAAGATTATTTTATTTAATATTTTTTTCATTAATATTAAACTCACTTAAATGAATTTTATGATATAAAACATGTGTAATATAAAATTATACATGTTGAATTGAAAGTATTTTATTTTAGATTGTTTGTAATTGAAAGAACCTAAAATAACTTAGAAAGCAAAAATATTTAGAATATTTAGTGTCTAGGTAACTAGTGCAAAAATTTAAATCCTAGACCAATTCTCTAAGTACATATATATGGTAAATCCTAAACCATGGATTTAATCATTAAAATTTTAAAATTTAAATTCAAAATTTTCCATCCCTTACACATTTAATAATACATTATGAGCCAAATAAACTTGCTTAGTATTCAAATGCATTCAATTGTCTTTATTTTATCATTTAATTACACTTTATCCTTATTCACAAATAATTTAAAATTTTGAAAGTACTATGCTAGAAACACTTCAATAAGAGGACCTAAATTTAAATAAAAATTGAAATAAACATGCTAAAAATAGTAAATTTATCAACAATTTCAATTTAGAATGAAAAAATGCAAAAAAGGAGGAAGAGTACAGGTACCTGGAGGTCTTCTAGGAGTCGTTGTCACTCTCAAACCAAGATCTCGTGCGCGCAGGTGAAAATGAAGATTTCTTCACTTTAAAAAAAATAAATAGTCTTGTGAAACGTGATCCCTTTTTTTACAAACTGGGATCACATTTCCTCTCCGTAGGTTCGGGACCCTCTAGCAAATGGGATCCCGTTTTTCAAAAAGTGAGATCCCATTTGTGATTTAGGCTCGTTATCCTGTTCTTAAAAATCGGGATCCCAATTTTGCTTAGCCGATTTCATTTTTTCAGCTAAGGCAAAAACTTTCACATTTTGTGTTCCCAACTTTGTGCATTTACCCATAAAACTAAAAACACAAATACATAATAAAACCAAAACATATTAAAATTATATTCATTGGATAGCTCATTTTGAGGACTACCATCATCTAGTTGGGTTTGTGGATTCTCCTTCATTTTCATCCTCAACCCAAGCTTTGAAACACAAATTTCTAGACTTTTTTACCACCTGAGGGGGAGAAGGAGGGAAATGGGGGGTTTGAGTGAACCCCTAGGGGTTTGCTCGAACCAGGGTTCATTCAAACCCCCTTTCAAAAAGGATTTCATTTGGGTTTTTTTGGTGGGAATGGTGGGAAGTTCATTGAATGGGCTCACTTGAACCCTAGTTCATTCAAACCTTCTTTTGGTTCATTTGAACCTATTAGTTCATTCGAACCCCAATTTTATTTTTTTTGGCATGGGGTCATTTTTTTCAACTTTTCCTTCCTCACTCTAATTGTAAACTAGTTTTGTGGGTTCACCATGAGACATGAATATTTCATCTTTATTTTTCCATACTTCTATACCAAGGAAATAGTACATTTGTCCCAAATTTGTCATCTCAAATTCAACAACCATAACTGCTCTAAAATCTGCAAATAAAGTTGAATTATTTCCAGTATATATAAGATCATCAACATAGATAACTAAGATAAAAATATCCTTAGCTGAGATCCTAATATAAAGATTCATAACTGATTGACTTCTTAAGAAACCTTTCTGTTGTAGGTATGAGTCTATCCTTGAATACCATGCTCTTGGTGCTTGCTTGAGACCATACAAGGCCTTCTTTAATATGTAAACATAATTATCTTTAGAGGGTATTTCAAAACCTCTAGGTTGAGAAACATACACTTCCTCATCAATATATACATTCAGAAAAGCACTCTTTACATCCATTTGATAAACTATCCAACTCTATTGAGCTACCAAAGCTAAAACCAATCTGATAGTATCCATTTGTGCTATAGGTGCAAATGTTTTAGTGCAATCAATACCTTCCTATTGAGTGTATCCTTTGGCTACCAATCTAACCTTATGCTTATCAATGCTTCCATTAGATTTATACTTAGTTTTATACACCCATCTTGTACCAACAATTTCCTTACTAGGAGGTAGTTGAACCAAATCCCATGTGTCATTCCTTTCAATTGTTTCTATCTCACAATGCATCGCTTCAACGCACTCTTCTTTTTCTTGAGCTTTTTCAAATGTTTGTGGTCCATTACTTTCCATGATTTGAGTCATCAAACCATAATTCAGTTTTTCTTGTGATCTTGTGGTCATTTTCTCAAAATTTGAATCCAACATAAGATTTGATGGATGATTCTTTCCTCTCCTTCTTTGATATTTTTAATAATTTATTTCTCCTTTACTAGAAGACTCAAGTTCATCTTATTCTTCTTCTCCTTTTTCAACTTCATCAATCATTATCTCTTTTCCCTTTGTTTCATTTTCCTTGCTATATTTTGTTGCTTCATTGAATACCACATTTCTACTTATAACAAACTTCTTTCCTATTGGGTCATACAATCTACATGCTTTATTTTTTGATCCATACCCAATCAAAATACATTTTAGGAATTTATCATCTAACTTAGACCTTTTCTCTTTTGGTATGTGTGCATAAGTTACACAACCAAATACTCTCAAGTGATCAACACTTTTCTTTATCCTAGATCATTCTTGTCCAAGAGTCATTCCCTTAACTAATTTTGTAGGACTTTTATTTAGAAGATACACTGTTGTGCATACTGTTTCTTCCCAATAACTTTTATCTAAATTATTCTCTTTCATCATGCTCCTTGCCATTTCAATAATTGTCCTATTCTTTCTTTCAACAACTCCATTTTGTTGTGGAGTATAGGAAGTAGTGAACTCTCTCTTGATTCCATGATTTTTACAAAAATATAGAAATTGATTTTATTTGTACTCACCTCCATTGTTTGATCTTATCACTTTGATGTACTTACCACTTTTATTTTCAACCAACCCCTTGAATTCTACAAAAATATCAAACACTTCTGATTTTGAAACCAAACAATATACCCAAGTTTTTCTTGAGTAATCATCAATGAAGGTTAAATATACTTAGATTTATTCAAATAAGGTGTTTCCATAGGACCACACAAATTTGTATGGATTATCTCAAGATGATTCTTAGTTCTACTAGATTTTCCAATCGAAAAGCTAACTCTGTGTTTTTTTCCGACAACACATTCTTCACACACTTCTTTTGTATTTTCAATGAAAGGTAGACCCTCAATCATTTTTAATCTCTTGAGTAAAATTAACCCACTTTAAAACTAAGGTGGCCATATCTTTGATGCCAAATTCTACTTTCATTCATTTCACTAGACCTTAATGCTTGGTTTCCTTGGAAGAAATGCAAAGGAAACATCCTATCACCTGTCATTTTTTTCTCTTGCAACAACTGCATTTCATTTTAGCTTGTCACTTAATAATTTTGTTCTAACATTTGTCCAACGAACACCAAATTCCTTTTGAGGGTTGGAACCAATAATGTTTCATTGATATGTTTAACTTCACCATATTTTTTTGTAACTGCAATTATAACTTTACCTTTTCTTCCATGAGATTGATTATCTCCTAGTACTACTATACTTTGATGGTTTTTGTTAGAGTAAGAAGTCATTTCACTTAATTAATTTAATCATATTGGTTAATTAATTAAGTCACTTATCACTTTAGGTTTAATTAAGCTAAACTTAGGCACATTAATAATTAGTTATTTATTAATTGTTAAGTGTGCACACTAGGGTTTCATTTTAGGGTTTCGATCTCCTTTCTTAAGGATTGATCTCAATGTAATTATTCATTCTTTATGGCAACATATTCAATGTGGTAGTTGTTCACATAATGCATATTTGATGTTTTATCATATTTGAGTTGTTGAGCAGTAAAATATTTCTTATTTCTTCATAGTGTGATAGGTTTATCATTGCAGGGGATTCTTGGAGTTGTGGGAGTACATGTGTCTACTCTAATATGGTATTAGAGCTAAAACACTAAGGAAAAAACCATCTTTTGAATTTGACTAGAAAATAAAACCTACACCATTGGATAGTGCTCAGAACCAGATTTCCGATGATATTTCATTTTCGAAAAACCAAGTTCGTATGCAAAGGTTATGGCTAAAATACCAAAACTGCACTCCAAAAGGGTTTGGGGGAAAGCCTGGCGGTTAGACTAACCACTAGCAGTTTACTGATGGTGACGCCCGTTTAACATTGTTTTTAAAAAAAATTTCTCGGATTGTGTGTCATAGTAGGCCATATGACCCATAAATGCAAAATATTTGCCTTGCAGAGTCACTATGTCTGATTTCGACGATTTGATAGTTGATTTAGGGGTTTTGGGGTGCTCTTAATGGGATGGTAAGGTCTGTTTGGGCTGAAAACACTCCAAAATTTTAGGTATTCTTTGGATCTAGCAAACCTCATAAACTTCAAACCCTCAAAGATCTGAAAAATGGAGGCCTTTTTTGACGAAATGAAAGGAAAACTTGAGTATTCCGACAACTCTAGATTCAATGCAATTCTCAAAATCTGACCATGGATCACGTATATTAATGCATGAGTTGATTTCTTTGAAAAAAATAGACAAGGTGGCTATAGATCTGGTGCTCTGATACCATGATCAAACTTATTTTCCCAGAGTTTTCCCTGGGTATATTTTATTCATCTTTTTGTGTTTTCACAGTTTGCTAAATTACTTGGACATTTTGGCACTTGGGAACCTCTTGTTTGCATCATTTCGCTCTATTTCATTTAATCTACATGCACTAAGGTCAATTTTCTCAAATTTTTTAATTTGAAGAGTTATCATGGATTTTTTCTACTCACCCTTCAGTTGTAATTCTGGAATAGGGTAATTATGAGTCATGGGAAAAGGGCATACTTACACATTGTAGGTGGCTTAATATTTTTCCTTATTTGTATGATCTCATACCTGAAGAAGCCACTTTAGGGGGAAAATTAGCTTGGGATATCACTAGAGATCACATAGTAGGACTTATATAGTCTAGTGTTGGTAATGGCACTGTGTGGGCTATATTGGACATTGATTGTCCCCACCCACTTTGGACACGTCTTTGGGAGATATATGGAGACGCCAATCTCTCTCCATTTCCAGAGGATCCTGCTTCAGATTTTCTCTTACCCATTGCTTGGAGAGAAAAAATATCCTTTGATCATGATACTTTAGAGGAGCTTGAGTATTTAGACATTCTTGCATTGTTTGATGGATCAAACACTTGCTTCATAGTTCCTACTCTTCATACTGAGATTACACATGTATCATCCATTGTTCCTAATATCATCAGTATCGCTCGTAATGCCCCGCCAAGTAACCCTAAAGGAAGTTGAAATTAATGACTTAAGCGAACCATTTTTCTTTTTTTAAGTTTAATTGATATACACATTCACTTACTTATTAACAACAACCTCTAAGGCTACAAGGTTGGGATTACTTAAACCCACACAACTACATATAACCATAACATTTAATAACTTTATGAAATAAGCATCATGCGACATAAGGATACAACATAACATTTAAGATAAACAACCAATATACGATTTTATAATCATTTACTTAATCCAATAGTTACATCACTCATTCCTAGAATGAGGCAATAGTACATAAGTGTTACAATTATAGAATTTCACCTCATAAACACAAGATAGGTAGAATAACATATACAAATTGAAATATTACAATGCAAGAAAAAACACAAGAACCACGAATTGTCCATCTGGATGTCTCGCCACCAAGTACTGAAGATAAGTGGGGACCCAACGGTGTATGGCGCATGTTCCACCCAGCCAAGTGGTACCCGAAGGCCTACCCCCTATGCTAGGAGATAGTAACAATGTAAGATGGATAAATATCTACAACCACTATCCAAAGGCTGACTCATACTAACACAAATTGACTCAACCAAACATAAGAACTAAACAAGTATAACTCACACCTCAATGACATAGGTCACATTGCTTCCAAATACAAAATAGATCAAGTATGTTCAGAGAACCATTCACATAACATAAATACTAATAGTTGTCCTAGACAAAGTGTCATCGTATAGTTCATAATAAGTTACCCTCAGTGGATCTTCATAGGCTTCAGTGTTCCTGGTGGCCTCTACTGAGCCTCGACCCTCATACTTACTAATGCGGTATCAACTACCTCTCATATTGACAAGATAGATGACCTTGCCATTTCAGGCCTTCCCACTCACTCCAAGCCTTAACTAGCACTTGCAACTATGAGTGAGGCTAGAACTTATCTTTTTAGTGTGTAGTACTCCTCAAATATTCATTACAATTTTAGTTATCACTTCATTAAACTACTTCCAAAGGTTACCCAAATCTTACCTCTTACGGGCTCTGGCACCTAATGGAAGCCACTCTTTTATTCGAAAACAGACAAAAAAAATAACCACAAAGGGACTCAAAAGTGCATACAACCTAGGTCTCATTACCACTCCATCTCAAGGCGGAAACAAATAATAGAACTCTCTCCAAAAAATGGAGGCAACCAAAACACATAGTCCACTACTTCCAAAGGAGGTACAAAACATCCCCATTCGTGGAAACCAAGTAAATACTAAAAAGACACCACACACTACCCAAGGGAAAAACAACTGGTTGACATAAATAATCAACAACCCTCATCCTCTAAGATCCTCTGGAAAACTTACAATATTTGACTAACACTTAATCCCATATACCAAAACACAACTTGACGACATAGCTACAAAAAGCATTCAAGTCATAATTCAAATCTAATATTTGGATTTCCTAAATCCATCCTCAAACAATAGGAATATTGACAAAGTCAAAGACACAATAACTGGGTTAACTCAAGTTATCATATAACCCTTTTCCATTTCCATAATAGAAAATCTTAAACAATTTAAACTCACATCCCTTTGCGAAATACGAGGAAAATAAATCTAAAAGGCAATCACGAGGATATTACTATTTTTGGATATACTAAATCCATATCAATTTCATATTCCATTCTCAATAATTAATTGCTCTAATAGAAAATAAATAAATTAAGATAAATAATTGCCTCTTCAATAATACTCCTTTACTTTTATAACAAAATAAATCTATGCAATTAAATCTTTTCAAATTTTCTAACCATATTCTATATCTCTTTCAAATTTCTTAATAAAACATGCAATTTATAAAATATCTTTTTCCTTATCAATTAAACCATGCATTCAAATCTTATCTTTTAAAAACTCCATTCAATGCTACATTGCATGCATCAAATTGAAATAAAATACGATAATAAATTTACACTTAAACATGTATATATATGCTCCATATTATATATAAATCAAATATATATTAATAAATTTAATTATATATATACATTGTATATATAATTTAAATATATCTACCACTATTTTACAAAATATTTAATAATAAAACTCAAAATACAATAAAACTTTGTTAATAATTTTCCAGATATATATACATATAATAAATATATATACATGTTGACAACAAATATATATATATAATACATATACATATGTAAATATGTATATATACTATATATACATTATATATATATATTTCAAACCCCCTTTTTTTTATTATTCGAAACTTTCGTACGAATCAAATAAAGTTTAATCAGTTATAAAAATAAAAGAAATCGAAATTGAATAAATTCTGAACCCATATGAAGGAGAGGGTTTTATTTAGTATATAAACAAAAGGCAACACTCAGGGGTGCATCGGATGTACTATGTATAGACCGGCCACTCCCCAAGGAGGGTAGGTGGGGCCAGCGCTCCCCATGGGATAGTGCGTCCCCCCATGAGGCGGGTGTGCTGTCATATGGGCAACGTTTCTCCCACCCTTAAATGTATGTGGATGGTGGGCTTAATCCCCCATCTCCACTTTGTAACAAACAAAAAAATAAATAAATTTCAAATTCCATTTAAATTCTTTTGAACTCATACAACAACGGAATTTAATTCTGCGTACGACGATTTGAAATCAAAAATAAATTAAACCTCCAATATTAATAATGAATATATATATTTATATTATATGTATATATACAAAATTATAATACATATAATGTATATATATATATTTATACAGAATTTTATTTACTAATAAAATATGGCAAATTATACCAAAAATAACCATCTACAGGAAGAGGAAATAAAATTTTGTAGAGAATATTCCTAAATTTCATAGAGGTTAAAACAAATTCTTTTCATCAATTTTCTAAAATTCCTTAACATTATAAGAATGATAAAACTAAAAAGGAAACTAATTTATAATCAGAAATTCTCAAATCTTCTAGGTTTCCCCATCGTAAATTTTCTATAACAATCTAAATGTGTTGTTCAAGCCCTAGGTTTGATTTAAATTAAAAAACTAACCATTTCCTCTAATAAATTAAATTCTACAGAGGTTTTCACAATTTCACTGAAGAATTTTCACAAGAAAAACAAAACTTCCAAAATCCAAATAATTGATTTCTTTCTCAAATAGTAATCTCTATTCCTAAATTAATTTAACAAGCAATTCTTAATCACTACCAATTTAATTAAACAAACCAAGAACAATAAATCACAGAATAAAACCTAGTGTTGAAGCTACAGGAAAAGAAGATTTTTGATGCAGAGCCTCCTTCAAAGATCTCACAATTTCTCTTCAATCGTGCAGTAAATCCAAACAAGAAAACAGTCCAAAAGCACAACCAACATCTACAAAATTCTTCTAGCTATTCCTTGTGCAATTTTTCCAAAAATATCCTCTCAAACTTGAAGAAGCTTTTCCTCTCCAAAAATTCTCCCATGAATAAACTTCTTTTCTCTCTCAATTAAATTCCCTCACAATAATTTCTCAACCAAAAGTAAATAATTAATTCTTCTCACACACATGTCAAATTAAAAATATCTTCAACAACCGAATCCAATTTGCATGCAATTTAATAATTTAAAATATTAATTTAACTCCAAATTTTGAAACTAATTTCTCAAATAAACATTTAATTAACAATTCTATTTTAATTTCCACAAATTGAAATTAAATTCCAAAAATAATTTTAATTCTTTTCTTTCTTTTAATTTCCTTTCATCCCATTTAATTATTTAATAACTAAATTTATCCCCATGGATTAAATTTAATTAATTAAATAAATAAAATCTAATTAATTAATTTAAATAATAACTTCTATCAACAAGGAATAATTTTAATTAAATAACCATCAACATAATTTAATGCAATAATTCTAAATAATTATTTCCAAATCAAGAATCCCTTCAAAATTAAATAACATTAAGACATGGTATACAAGGACTTGTCACAAATGACTGACAACACACTAAGGCTAGGGTGTAGATTTGATACAAGCTACCTAGCTACTATCTCCCATTCAAATTCACCGTTGGATCAATATGCTCAAACCTATGAAACCAGATGGAGTCGATGTCATGTACCTGCAAACCTGAAAACATAGTAACCCACATCATATAATATAAACAACATAAAATACACACTGTGAAGAGGAAATTATAGAACTTGCAAGGCACTTGCAAGCGAGTGATGCGAACCCATCCCCTTCACCAATACACTCATCAAAACTGACACTTCCATCATAATCCAATAATCTCATAAGCAATCACATGTTATATCCTCTAACATCATTACACCGATTAAAGCATGTAAACTTAAGCATCAGATATACCAAATCACAACACATAATATAGGTCATTGCTCTATAAATAGCGATCAAATACACACACAAGATAAAGTATCTAAATATCCAAAAATATAAATCAAAACAAAACAAGGACACACTGTCTAGTCCAGAATGAAAAATGGAGGGGTGTTACATTCTCCCCCCCAAGGGTTAGGCTTACTCCTGGAAGCCTGCAACTATCCCTAGTGCAAACTCCATACATTCACACATAACTAGGGGTTCTAAACTAAACCACTCCATACCACATCATAAACACAAAAACAACCAGTGTCATACACAACTCAGCCAAGTACACTGTCAATCCAACCAAGTCTCCAAAACACATAACCATGGATTAACATACATAATACACATATGCACCAATACACATCACCGAGAATCATCACAAGGCTACACAAGGGTCCATCTGGACATCGGAAAGTAGCATACCATCCATGATAAAAGAATCCATGAATCAAAAACATATAACCGTATCAAATATATCAACATCACAATCAGTGGCTTGATGGTGTTAGGTCATACATAAAGTGAAACCATCCAAACAAGACCACCATGACTTTTCTCTTGTTGTGTAAGGTGATTATCCTCCAAGAGATAGTCATCACACATAGGTGAGTAGTGGGTCATAGATGCATAATAGCCTCACATACCCCCATCCTCAACGTTTCCTATGTCTACTTCCTCGTACACTCTCACCAAGTCCGCCTCATACATCCTTGGAGAGGAATCACAATACGACACATAACCGGTATGGAAACAACAAAGATAATCAGCTTAGCCACCAAGTTCATAAAGAATATCAAATTAAAGTTCAATTTCAACAATAAGGCAATAAATGTGCACCATTTCAACACTAAATAAAATATATAACCACTAAGGTTATAAGAAAATAAGATCACAAGTTGTGGCTAAACCTTCACAATCTAAGGATTCAGGGCATTCAAAACTTTATATCCATAGAACATTCGACATAACATAGATAAAAAATAAATGAGAGTTAATATCATTCCAATTGCCGCTATTGTAGTAATAATGATCCAAAAGGTCAAAGAATATTTATGATTAGTAATTATTCCCAAAAATATCATAAATTCTGCTACAAAACCACTCATTCCTGGCAATGCAAGAGAAGCCATTGAAAAGCTACTGAACATAGTAAATATTTTAGGCATTGGTATAGCGATTCCTCCCATTTCATCAAGGAAAAGAGTATAAACAAAGTGTCAACCCTCACAATCAACTGAAAAATCATCAATAACCAAAAGAAAGTTCACAATCTTTAAAATTACACTGTACATCACTATGTGACTAGATACTAGCCACCAACAAGGAAAGAGGAAACAACGTCTAGCTAGAATGATAATAGCCCTCATGTGGTGTGGAATGAGCACGCCCTCTACATGATCCAGAGTGTATCCATGACTAATAAAACATCATCACTCTACCTGGTCATACACTAGTCGGGGAAGGCACGAACTCGTCATATGCCACCTAGCCATGTGTCTAAGGGTCCGTGGAATAGGCACATGTAGAACACACTCCACCCACAGTACCTCATGGAGAAGATACACACAAGAAATCGCTGTAGCCAGAGGTATACATGGCTAGAATCTACCCATACACTACCCGAGTAACACAGTTGAAGAAGCCATGAGGATCCCTCTACAAGTGTTCAAGGCCCCATAACGCTCATTGTACAAGTAGGCTAACAAAGACAAACTCAAAATGCACCTTCACGTGTCTAAGCACATGGCATCGTGTAACACGACATCATCACCATCACTATATCGGAACATGAGTGGGGTGTTGCATCATGTCAGAACACATGCAGATAGGGTACATATACATAATGCAAAACGATAATATCACTATGGGGCTATCGAGCTTCACCTCTCATACAGACGAGGTTAACTCTATAATGCCAGATCATTGCCTTTATAGACATCTAGGCATAACTAACAACCATGCTGCTATACTCAAATTTGTGGGAATTAGGGTAACACATATGGATCAAGTATCCTGATCCATCATAAGGGAAAGTAGTGGGTATGTTTCCTCGGGATTGGTTGAGCTAAGACACTCTACGTTGCAATATGCATATGCTACACACTCCACCCAAGGAACTTGTGGCTGCTACTATCCCTTCACGGATTGAGAATCTAGAGAACCAAAATAAAAAGAGCTACTTTTGGTTACTCCTATATATAGGTTTCAACCACACCTGGGTTGGTCCTCAATCAGGTAACAAACATGCAAACACACATAATGGTATGGTAAAACCCACACCAAAATGCGACTATTCCCCATGGATGGGTACCAAGTATCTCCATCACATGGACACACAAAACACGTATAGGTTTCCACAACATTCAAACAAGATACAGTTATTGGTTTCTTACATTTACAAGGGGGTACAACTACATACATAATCCCATAGGAATATCCCATTCCATATCTCATAGGGTACGTATCAAAATTTTCCAACACTAACCCTTTATCAAGGTCTTTCACGCTACTCTTTTTCATAGAGTATATCATGCTAAAGTAAAAGCCATGAACACGTGATCACTTAACACTCTACTAACAAATTCATAGGAACAACATAGTGGACACAAATGTACCAAGAGGATCCAGTGTATGAACCTAGGGCTCTGATACCATGTGTAATGCCCCACCAAGTAACCCTAAACGAAGTTGTAATTAACGACTTAAGCGAACCATTTTTTTTTTAAGTGTAATTGACATACACATTCACCTACTTATTAACAACAACCTCTAAGGCTACAAGGTTGGGATTACTTAAACCCACACAACTACATATAACCATAACATTTAATAACTTTATGAAATAATCATCATGCGACATAAGGATACAACATAACATATTAAGATAAACAACCAAAATGCAATTTCATTATCATTTACTTAATCCAATAGTTACATCACTCATTCCCAGAATGAGGCAATAGTACATAAGTGTTACAATTATAGAATTTCACCTCATAAACACAAGAGAGGTAGAATAACATATACAAATTGAAATATTACAATGCCAGAATTAAACACAAGAACCACGAGTTGTCCATTTGGATGTCTCACCACCAAGTACTGAACATAAGTGGGGACCCAATGGTATATGGTGGATGTTCCACCCAACCAAGTGGTACTCGAAGGCCCACCCCCCATGCTAGGAGATAGTAACAACGTAAGATGGACAAATATCTACAACCACTATCCAAAGGCTAACTCATACTAACAAAAACAGACTCAACCAAACACAAGAACTAAACAAGTACAACTCACACGTCAATGAAATAGGTCACATTGCTTCTAGATACAAAATAGATCAAGTATGTTAAGAGAACCATACACCTAACATAAATACTAACAGTTGTCCTAGACAAAGTGTCAATGCACAATTCATAATAAGTTACCCTCAGCGGATCTTCATAGGCTCTAGTGTTCCTGGTGGCCTCTATCGACCCTCGACCCTCATACTTCCTAATGCAAAATCAACTACCTCTCATACTGACAAGATATATGACCTTGCCATTTCAAGCCTTCCCACTCACTCCAAGCCTTAACTAGCACTTGCGACTATGAGTGAGGCTAGAACTTATCTTTTTAGTGTGTAGTAATCCCCAAATATTCATTACAATTTTAGTTATCACTTCATTAAACTACTTCCAAAGATTTCCCAAATCTTACCTCTTACGGGCTCTGGCACCTAATGGAAGCCACTCTTCTATTCAACAACCCACAAACAAACTAATCGCCAAGGGACTCACAAGTGCATACAACCTAGGTCTCATAACCACTCCATCTCAAGGAGGAAACAAATAATAGAACTCTCTCCAACAAATGGAGGCAACCAAAACACATAGTCCACTCCTTCCAAAGGAGATACAAAACATCCTCGTTCATGGAAACTGGGTAAATATTGAAAAGACACCATGCACTACCCAAGGGAAAAACAATTGGTTGACATAAAGAATCGAAAACCCTCATCCTCTAAGATCCTCTGGAAAAATTACAATATTTGACTAACACTTAATCCCATATACCAAAACACAACTTGACAACATAGGTACAAAAAACATTCAAGTCATAATTCAAATCTAATATTTGGATTTCCTAAATCCATCCTCAAACAATAGGAACATTGACAAAGTCAAAGACACAATAACTGGGTTAACTCAAGTTATCATATAACCCTTTTCCATTTCCACAATACAAAATATTAAACAATTTAAACTCACATCCCTTTGTGAAATACGAGGAAAATAAATCTAAAAGGCAATCACGAGGATATTACTATTTTTGGATATACTAAATCCATATCAATTTCATATTCCATTCTCAATAATTAATTGCTCTAATAGAAAATAAATAAATTAAGATAAATAATTGCCTCTTCAATAACACTCCTTTACTTTTATAACAACATAAATCTATGCAATTAAATCTTTTCAAATTTTCTAACCATATTCTATATCTCTTTCAAATTTCTTAATAAAACATGCAATTTATAAAATATCTTTTTCCTTATCAATTAAACCATGCATTCAAATCTTCTCTTTTAAAAACTCCATTCAATGCTACATTGCATGCATCAAATTGAAATAAAATACAATAATAAATTTACACTTAAACATGTATATATATGCTCCATATTATATATACATCAAATATATATTAATAAATTTAAATATATCTACCACTATTTTACAAAATATTTAATTATAAAACTCAAAATACAATAAAACTTTGTTAATAATTTTCCAGATATATATACATATAATAAATATATATACTTTTTGAAACTTCACTTACAAATATATATATATATAATACATATACATATGTAAATATGTATATATACTATATATACATTATATATATATATTTCAAACCCCCTTTTGTTTCTTATTCGAAACTTTCGTACGAATCAAATAAAGTTTAATAAGTTATAAAAATAAAAGAAATCAAAATTGAATAAATTTTCAACCCATATGAAGGAGAGGGTTTTATTTAGTATATAAACAAAAGGCAACACTCAGGGGTGCGCCGGCTGCACTATGTACAGACCAGCCACTCCCCAAGGAGGGTAGGTAGGGGCAACACTCGCCATGGGACAGCGCGTCCCCCTATGAGGTGGGCGCGCTATCACATGGGAAGCACTTCGCCCACCAATAAATGCATGTGGACGGTGGGCTTAATCCCCCATCTCCACTTTGTAACAAACAAATAAATAAATAAATAAATTTTAAATGCCATTTAAATTCTTTCGAACTCATACAATGACGAAATGTAATTCCGCGTACAACGATTTTAAATAAAAAATAAATTAAACCTCCAATATTAATAATGAATATATATATTTATATTATATGTATATATACAAAAGTATAATACATATAATGTATATATATATTTATACAAAATTTTATTTACTGATAAAATTGGGCAAATTATACCAAAAATAACCATCTACAAGAAGAGGAAATAAAATTTTGTAGAGAATATTCCTAAATTTCACAGAGGTTAAAACAAATTCTTTTAATCAATTTTCTAAAATTCCTTAACAATATAAGAATGAGAAAACTAAAAAGGAAACTAATTTATAATCAGAAATTCTCAAATCTTCTAGGTTTCCCCACAGTAAATTTTCTATAGAGATTTAAATTTTCTATAACAATCTAAATGTGTTGTGCAACCCCTAGGTCTGATTTAAATAACAAAACTAACCATTTCCTCTAATAAATTAAATTCTACCAAGGTTTTCACAATTTTCCTAAAGAATTTTCAGAGGAAAAACAAAACTTCCAAAATCTAAATAATTTATT
This sequence comes from Sequoiadendron giganteum, assembly GCA_007115665.2. Taxonomy (NCBI): domain Eukaryota; kingdom Viridiplantae; phylum Streptophyta; class Pinopsida; order Cupressales; family Cupressaceae; genus Sequoiadendron; species Sequoiadendron giganteum. The sequence goes on along the minus strand of CM021102.1, from coordinate 797,195,972 downwards.
TCTTTCTCAAATAGTAATCTCTATTCCTAAATGAATTTAACAAGCAATTCTTAATCACTACCAATTTAATGAAACAAACCAAGAACAATAAATCATAGAATAAAACCTGGTGTTGAAGCTATAGGAAAAGAAGATTTTTGATGCAAAGCCTCCTTCAAAGATCTCACAATTTCTCTTCAACCGTGCAGTAAATCCAAACAACCAAACAATCCAAAAGCACAACCAACATCAACAAAATTCTTCAATTTCAATTCCACAACCAAAAATTTCTTCCAACCATTCCTTGTGCAATTTTTCCAAAAATATCCCCTCAAACCTGAAGAAGCTTTTCCTCTCCAAAAATTCTCCCATGAATAGACTTCTTTTCTCTCTCAATTAAATTCCTTCCCAATAATTTCTCAACCAAAAGTAAATAATTAATTCTTCTCACACACATGTCAAATTAAAAATATCTTCAACAACCAAATCCAATTTGCATGCAATTTAATAATTTAAAATATTAATTTAACTCCAAATTTTGAAACTAATTTCTCAAATAAACATTTAATTAACACTTCTATTTTAATTTCCACAAATTGAAATTAAATTCCAAAAATAATTTTAATTCTTTTCTTTCTTTTAATTTCCTTTCATCCCATTTAATTAATTAATTTAATTATTTAATAATAAATTTATCCCCATGGATTACATTTAATTAATTAAATAAATTAAATCTAATTAATTAATTTAAATAATAAATTTTATCAACAAGGCATAATTTTAATTAAATACCCATCAACATAATTTAATGCAATAACATTAAAGCATGGCAAACAACAACTCGTCACAAACGCCTGACGACACACTAAGGCTAGGGTGTAGACTTGACACAAGTTACCTAGCTACTATCTCCCATTCAACTTCATTGTTGGATCGACACGCTCAAACCTATGAAACTAGGTGGAGTCAATGTTATGTAGCTGCAAACCTGAAAACATAGTAACCCACATCATATAATATAAACAACATAAAATACACACTGTGAAGAGGAAATTACAGAATTCGTAGGGCTCTCACAAGCGAGTGATTCGAACTCGTCCCCTTCACCAATACACTCATCAAAATTGACACTTCCATCATAATCCAATAATCTCATAAGCAATCACATGTTATATACTCTAACATCATTACACCAATTAAAGCATGTAAACTTAAGCATCAGATATACCAAATCACAACACATAATATAGGTTGTCGCTCTATAAATAGCAATCAAATACACACACAAGACAAATTATCTGAATATCTAGAAACATAAATGAAAACAAAACAAGAACACACTGTCTAGTCCAGAAAGCAAAATGGAGGGGTGTTATATCACCACATTGGCCCCTATGGATTCAATTCAGCTTCATGACCATCTTGGTCATTCATTATCTGCTACATCATGGGATTCTTATGTTCCACACACATTCTTGTTTTTTGTGTCTCACACTGCAGATCTTGAGGATTATTTTGAGAACATACATCTCCTCTACCTTGATAGTCAGGTTATCACTATATGCCCACCATTATCCATGGATTCAAAGGTTGCATTTTAGGAGTCTTCACATCAATTTGGATTTGGCATCATTTGTTTTAGTTTGGACATAGAGATTCTTCAGCATCCTATTATGGCACACATCTTGAGACAGATTGGTTCATCACTCTTCATAGAGTTTCTTCGAAATTGTCCTTTGGATCCATTTCTTACCAAGGGGAGGAATATTATTTTTCTCTTCAGGATCTCTTTTTGGATTCTACATCAGACATCTATCATTACGATAGGAGTTTATTTAATGTGGGAGGCCTTCTTTTCTCTTTCTATCTCTCCTATGGAGACCATTTTACATGTACTTATTTGATAGAAGTTGTCTATGCGAGGTATAATGTAATCCACCTTCTATTAGTGCATTACATTCTTTTCTTTGCATCCTATTTTGGGGAGGAGTTTTGTTCCCACGTGGTTTTCTCCTTTACCCCATTTGGTTTAGTTTTCATTGCATTTGTTCATGGGTACTTGATCATGCCTTGTTGTTAGAACCCATCTTTTCTTTCACGCATCTTTTCCTTAGTGTTTTAGCTACTTCATAAGTTCATCTTAAGGGGGGTGTTAGAGTAATAAGTCATTTCACTTAATTAATCTAATCATATTGGTTAATTAATTAAGTCACTTATCACTTTAGGTTTACTTATGCTAAAATTAGGCACATTTATTAATTATTAAGTGTGCACACTAGGGTTTCCTTTTAGGGTTTCAATCTCCTTTCTTAAGTATTGATCTCATTGTAATTATTCATTCTCTATGGAGACATGTTTAATGTGGCAATTGTTCAGATAATGCATATTTGATGTTTTATCATATTTTGGTTGTTGAGCAATAATATCTTTCTTATTTCTTCATAGTGTGATAAGTTTATCATTGTAGCTAATTATTGGAGCTATGGGAGTACATACACCTACTCTTAACATTTTTCATATTGACAAATAAATGCTTGTTAGATATCATATGTGAATAAAATCTCGAATCAATATACCATACATTATTTTCACTAGCATTTGCATCAAAGCAAGAAATAAACAAATTTTGTTTATTTTCAATAATACTATGAGCATTTCTTTTTCCTGTTTCACCTTGTTTAATCCAAATTTCTGATGCATAGTGTCCAAAATTATTGCAATGAAAGCATTGAACATTATTTTTATCATAGTCTCCCCCATTGTTTCTATCTTTTCCTCTTCCCGTTCCTCTGAAGTTGCTACTTCTTCCTTTGAAACTATTACCTCTTCCTCTAAAATTGCTAGATTCACCTTTGTATTCATTTTTATTTTGATTCCTAAAAAATGTGTTTCTTTTTCATCTTATGCTTTCTTTAGAGGAAAATTCTTGTTCTATACCTTCTTCATTAATTTTCATCCTTTCTTCAGTAGTTAACAATATTCCACTTAGTTAATCTATTTGCATAGTTGTGAGATCTCTGGAAATCTCAATTGTAGAAACCACACCATCAAATTTTGAAATAAAACTCCTTAATATTTTCTCAATGAAATTCTTGTCATCTATGTCTTCCCTTAAAAATTTAATTTGACTCACTAAACCTTCTACCTTTATAGAAATTCATTCACATATTCACTAGTAGTCATCTTTACATTTTTAAAAGTTTTCCTCATTGTTTGTAATTTCACAGTTTGTGCACCTTGATATGCATTATTCAGTATTTTTCATGCTTGTTGAGAATGACTAGCACCACTTATCCTAGGAAAATTTGCTTGATTAATTGAACCTTGAACTAGAAATAAGGCTCCATTATCCTTCTTTACCTTTGTTTTGTATTATCTCTTTTGTTGATCATTTAATGCATTAAATGCAGTTGTATCTAGTTCTACATACCCTACTTGTATAATTTCCCACAAATATTTGGATTTGAGTAGGGTTTGCATCCTAGTGTACACCAATATGTAAAGTTCCCTCCTTAAAATATGGGAATTAGCATGTTAGACATAACAATACCTACCATGTTTGCCATAAAAAAAATTGCACAATGATCCAAAAGTTCAACACAAGTTTCAGAGAGATCTTTGCAAATAGGACTCACACACAATTTTTTTAAATATTTATATTGATTTTTTGAAACTAAGTGTCAGTTGCAATCGATAATGCATTTAATTACACAATATCCACTTTTTAAAAAAAATTACAGATCACTTCCAAAAAAAATCTAATTGTAAAAGCTTAAAAAATTTATTTTTTATTTTTCAAAAAAATAAAAGAAAGTGAAAATTTTAAACAACTTTAACTAATTCATTAAACTTTTAAAAGATGAAAAGATTTCAGAGATATTTTTAAAGCTATAATACTTTGAATTTTGCGTAGATTTTTAAAGAGGAAAGTTTAAATTTCACACACAACTTTTTGTGTTGCACGTTGCACACCTCTTCAAATGAGATTGATTTTTCAGTGATTCTTTGGCGGCTTACAGCAACCTATGACTCTAGTCTTCAAGCAACAACTTCAAAACTCCATCAAGAAACACTAAAATCTTCAACTGTGATAAGATCTTTTTGCAACACTTTCCTTACAACTTCAATCCTCTGTAAAATAGATCTGCATTCCTATCTGCATCATAAATTGCAGAGACAATAAAACAAAGATAAAAAAAAGTAAAACAAATCAAACAAATTATTGCTACAACAATATCAACACTCATATTTTTATTGAGATTCAACTTCTTTCTATCCATGTCTCCTCCAATTCTTAAATTGAGATAAATTATACCTTGATCTCTTTTGGATCTCCTACAATTATTGGTGGATTTCTCTTGAGCTGGCTCTAACACTAGATGAAGGCAAATAATGGTGATATTCTGATCACAAAACAAACAATATGCAAAAGCCCCAAATTCCCTTAATAAGTTGAGAGGCAGAGCATATATTACATAGAGATCCAGAATAGAGGTTACATAATGGCACACAACCATATTCACAAATATCCCAACTACACTAATAAATATATACAACCATAATATTAATAACATGCAACAAAGTCACAAAAGGTTGCTAGTAAAGTCAAGAAAGGGTGCAATGGGCATTATTGATGTCATGAATGCTGAAAATAAATACCATAATATAGTATCCCTCAAAGTTACCTAAGAATCCTTTTAGTAGAAATCCAATGTGTCTCATTATCTTTTGACATGAACCTAGATACCATGCTTACAACATATGTTCAGATCCATAATATTAATAACAGGCAACAAAGTCACAAAAGGTTGCTAGTAAAGTCAAGAAAGGTTGTAATGGGCATTATTGATGTCATGAATGCTGAAAATAAATACCATAATACAATATCCCTCAAAGATACCTAAGAATCCTTTTAGTATAAATCCAATGTGTCTCATTATCTTTTGACATGAACCTAGATACCGTGCTTACAACATATGTGATATTTGGTCTAGTAGTGGTCAAGTAGAGTAAAAATCCAACTAACTATCTATAGGGAGTGGAAATTTTTGGTGTGAATGGGGCTATTTCCTAGCTAGATATTAGTGAGGACCTATTCAGATCAATAATAAGTTTTCTTAGGAGTTAGTTCCAAGGTGACCTTTTAGAAAATAGTATTTAATGGGATCATATCTCATTAATAGGCATGTAGTTATCCAAGCATTTAATATTTCTCTCATCCATTTATAATTATTCATTAGTCATTTAATGTTTCTAACCAAGGTGGTTATCCAACTATCTCTATCCTTGCCTATATAAGGAAGGCTCGTGTACATTTGTAAAGCATTCTAGATCAATTCATCATAGATCATCGTTTGATTAAGTTCTCTTTTTTTCTCATAGTGCATTAGTTTCTTGTTTGTGTGGATGTTTTTCTTCTTGGTTGATCCTTTGAAGTGTGTACAACTTCAATTGGGTTATTGCTCATATTACCAAAAGAAATCACTAAAGGAGAATCATAAAAAATGGACTTATTATCTTCAACTTCCATAAGTTTCACTATAGGATTGAAATCCTACACACAAAAACTCTAAGAAAAATTTGAAATCTACTTTGTTGTGATAAAGATATACCATTTACATGTTTCCAAACTTCAAGACTAAGAAAATATTGCATATATCCTAAATTAGTCATTTCAAAATATGAAACCATAGTTTTTCAAATGTTAGCAAATAAAGATGAATTATTTCAAATGTACATCAAATCATTCATATATAGAACAACAATTAGAATATCATCACCAAAATATTTAATGTAAATATTAGGATAAAACTAGATCTTTATACAATTTGATTTAATTATGGAGTACCATGATCTATGTGCCTATTTTAGACCATAAAAATACTTCTTTAACCTTTAAGAAAATCTAGATTTTTGTAGAAATTTCAAAATCTTGTGATTGAGAAACATAAAATTCTTCATCAATATAACCAAATTAAAAAATTCACTCTTAATACTCATTTTATTAGCATTCCATCATTTTTGAGTACGCTAAAAACAAGACTATTAAAAACAGATCCCTCTTGGCTACATGATATATATTTTTAGTATATTCAATACCTTCCTATTAAATGTATCCTTTTGCAACAAATCTAGCCTTATATTTATCAATAGTTCCATTAGATTTAAATATAAATTGTATATATATGTTTGTTCCTACAACATCCTTATTAAGGAGAAATTTGACCAACTCCTAAGTGTCATTTTTTTAATGGACACCATTTCATTCTAGATGGTTGCAACCCACTCTTCTTTTCCACAAGATTCTACAAAATCTTCTACCTCATTATTTTTCATAACATACATCATGAAACCATAGTTAAATTTTCCAAGGGATTGTGTAGTCATGTGATCAAAATTAGTATCCGACATGAGTGATGGGGATGATTTTGTCAAATTATTCTTAAGTTTTTTATATCTCCAATTTTTTTGTATTTCATGATGAAGATTATGCATTATCAATGACTTTGATTCATCAAACACAAGTAGATGAGAGTAATTTGTGCCTACATCATTCATAGTAGTAGATTTCTTCAAATTAGTCTCAAATGTTCTTGGGTAAAAGCACAAAGTTGTGTCACACTTTTAGCCAACTTATCAACACAACTTAATTTAAGTAAATTTCTAGCTAAAACTCAATTTTGGTCAAACATATGATCTAGTAAGATTCATTCTAGCTAATTTAGATACTTTATCAACTAAAATTGTTGGCTAAAAATATATGGAGCACCACTTTGAGTCCAATTTACCAAAAAAATAAAAATATTTGAGTAACTTGAAGTTTCAATAACTCCAATTAAAGTAAATAACATTTAAAAAAAATATAAAATACCCTTTTGTAGATCCATAAGTGTAGTTTTCAAAAATATATTTATTTTAATAGTTTAATTATTGTTTATATTTTATAAATTTTATTTTTACGAAAAGTAGGTTATCAACACAAAATATTAGGTTGATTACCTTGCCAAGAAAAAATACTAAAACTTATTTAAAAAAATGAAAAAATTATGATGCACTAGATTAAAGAATCTATTTCAAGATGGTATATTTTTTTTTTCATTTTAGATAAATATTTAATATGAAAGTTGACGCTCAATGGAAACAACTATTTTTTTATTCATGCACATTTTAATATTTATTTAAAAATATATGTTTATCAAAATTTGAAAAAAATATATCCATGCACTAAAGTTCCAAGTGATAAACACACACAAAAAATTAGAAGAAAAAAAAAATTACTATAAAATTTTTGACGTCTCACACAACTTCATTTTTCAACATTTTATTAGCAACTAAATTATAGTATTAATTTATTAAAATCTAGTTTAAAAGAATTTTTTAATTTTTTAGGAAAAATACAAACATAAAATATACTAAAAAATACATATTTAACTAGTTTACATCATTTTAAAATTAAAAAAATATATGCCACATTTTAGTGATTCAAGTTTAAAAGTTGGATCAGTGTTGGTTGTTTCCTTTGCAAAGTGTAACACAACTTTGTGCTTTTACCCTCTTATCATTTTCATTAAGAGCATATTGTTCTCTCTAATCAAATATGACATATGTACTTATGATTAATTTATTATTGACATAATTAGATAATCAGTAAGGATTTTCTTATAAACATGACCAAAAAAATACACTTGAGTATTTTTTCATCCAACTTTGTTTTGTTTTGATTAGGTATATGTACGTAATAAACACAGTTAAAAAATTTAGGTGAGAAATAGATGGTGTAAAATTAGATCAAGCTTTCTCAAGCTTCATTCCATGAATTGGTTTTGTGGGACTCCAATTCAATAAATAGACTATAATAGTGACTTCCTTTTCCCCAAAAAAATGATCTAGGTTCTTTTTCTTTCTTCATGCTTCTAGCCATTTCATCAATAGTCATATTTTCCCTCTCAATAACTCTTTTTTGTTGTGGAGTATCAAAAGTGGTAAAATATCTTTGAATCTCGTGTTGTCTACAAAAATCCAACAATACTTTTGACCTATACCCTCCCCTATCATTTGTTTTGATGACCTTAATGTATTTACCACTTTATTTTTGTAACTAATTACTTAAACTCAATAAACGTATCCAAAATTTATCATTTATCAACTAAGTAGTAGATCCGTGTTTTACAAGAAAAAGAATTGTAAGTATTAATTTAGAAATTGAAATGGAACCAAATGCAATACGAAATACTATTATTCTAAACTATTGCAAACCTTATATAGAGATCATAATGAGAATGCAAACAAAGTAATACATAAAAAGTTGAATTAAAATGTTACCAAAGTTTCAATGTGCTTTGATTTTCTCTTTTATGGATTGGAAAGTGGATGGTCCTTGCTTGAATGATACCAATTTAATAACATATACTTAGCATTATTGATAATTGATTATCATTTGGATGAGATGATGTCTCAATGTAAAGATTTTGGGAATGAGGAATGGGATGCCAAGATATGATTATGAGATAAATGGTGGAGAATGGTTGAGAAAAATTTCCTAGGATGAAGGGTGAAGATGAAGGTAGTTATAATGTGAATGGTTAGGATTAACTTACCAAATTTAGTAAGTATTTGTGAGGATAAGGGAAATTAGGGGCATGTTCACCTAAAAGAGCTACAACTTTGGGACGTGTTGAGAGAATAATGGGAACATAAGGAAAAGTGTTTTTAGGTGCCCAATATTCTTGAAATATGTTGAGAGAATAATGGGAGCACAAGGACAAGTATTTATAGGTTTTGATTATTCTTGTAAATTGGCGAGGGAATATAGGCTTAATTAAATTATATAATATTATTTATTTATTCTATCCACATGGATGAGCTAGTTAATAAGTAGAAATATGTAATTAGTTATTTGTTTATTTGTGATAAGATGTAAAAATGTGATTAAATAATAAGATTATTTGATTTAAGTGATGAACTTTAGGTGAAAGAGATATGTCCCAAGTTAATTAGGAATAGGTGATGGAACATAGGCCTAGGTGAAGGATTTTGGTCATTTAAAGATTAGGTTATAGGTTTAGTGATAATGAATAGACCTAGGGAATATTTTAGGTGTCTACATTTTTCTCCTCTTTGATATAATTTTTATTCCTCATTCCCAAATTAGGAATGAGATATATTTTTATTTTCTCGTATCTCATCCTAATTTCTCCTCTTTGATATAATGTAAAGAAGAATAAGAATTAGGATGAGATAGAATGAAGCTCTAGTGGAAAATTACTCAATTACTTAAGGATGATGATGGAAGAGATGCCCCCTCAAGAGAACTATTGGGTGAAATGGAACCCAATAAGTATCTTGAAAAGTAGAGTGATAAAAATATGTGTCATAAAGGATAAAAGTTCACTTGAGATAAATCATCTTGGGATGATGTACATGTCATGAATATATGATTGAGGACTGATTAAGGATTGGGAATTTAGACTAATGTTGCTAGGATGAGGGTAAGGGTAGAAAGATGTTTAGGATCATGATGGGCTAG
>CM021102.1:797070532-797186367 GCA_007115665.2 Sequoiadendron giganteum | reverse complement strand
TGAATCTTTCCAACTCAACAGTCTAGTTTGGGAAATTCATCTTGTCAACTTTCTTTGTCCTACAATCAGGTTCCTTGGTCAAATTCAAATCCTTGCAAGCATTCATTCCATAGGTGGTAGGTTATACCCATTTTAGAATCATTTACTGTCATAGTCTACTCAAAAAATTTCATATTGTCCGTCTTACCATACGTCATCTTAGTATACGTCATTTTGGAAATCATTTTAGCAACATCCTTTATTGTCAAATAATCCAAAAGCATAGACATAGGATATATCACTTTTTAGACATAGTCTGCACTCCCCCATTTTGTGAAAAATTTTCATGGTCGAAACAAGATCTCAAAAGAAAAAAAAAAGCAATTTTGGATCCTAGCAAATTTGTCAATCCATTCGGAAATCAACCATCAGGAAGTGAGAGACCACACAAGCCTTTTCTTGAAAAACACATCACTAGAGACACACATGGACGAATTTATATAGAAGACATAGGCGCCGTCGTACAAGATCTTGAGTTTGCATCCTTTATGGATGAGTGTTTGGAAAATGATCCCCAATGATATCTAGCAAAGTTTCTATTAGAAGGTGCCACACTACCACTAGGATTTGATATTCATACTTTGAAAACATAGTTTACTCAACCAATGCAAACTGTGATGTCAAATGTTTCAATTCCCCAAATCACTGCAGCAATACCAACCGGCATACCAACTCAAACATCGTCAATTGTAAACACAACCCCTTTCAACATAGCACAAGGTTTACAATTTACTGTGGGAGCAATGTCATCAAACCCCTTTGGCACCAACATGACTAGTAAGAGATCCAAAGTTGGCATGAATATACCTATACCAAATCAGAACACACAAACTAGAAATATTCCTACACCAAATCAAAACACACAAACAATATATATTCCTATACTAAATTAGAATATTCAAATAGGAAATATCCCCAATCTTAATCAGAACATTCTAATGGAATACATTCCCTCGCCAAATCACAACCCGCCACAGAACATGGCATTTCAAAATATCTACATTGATCCAAACAATGCCAACGAAATTTCCTTGACACAAGTAGTCATCCTACAAAACCAAATGCAAGCTCTTCAACAATAGATGGACAATATGTCTATATCAGGTAAATAAACTATCTCAGTGCAAGATCTATGTCCATGTCCATTCGACAAAGCGCTTTATATGACACCTTTCCCTCATGGATACATTATACCAAATTTTTCAAAGTATAATGGCAGGAAAAATCCTTCGAAACACATTAGAGAATTCTCAACGGCATGCATGCACATATCATATGACCCCACATACTTGATGCGACTATTTCCACGAACCCTCATAGGAATAGCGTTGGAATGGTTTTCTAAATTACCATATTGTATACGATCTTGGGGTGAATTAGCTGAGAATTTTGTCGAACATTTTTCGTTTAACATAGACAATGAAGTAACATTAGCAACCTTGTGCCACATGACACAAGAAGATGGTGAAACTTTCACCACTTTCTTATAGAGATGGAGAAGTCTAGCTAGCAGATGTCTAGTCGAAATACCCAAAAAATAGAAGGTCATGATATTCCTTGAAAACATCAATCTGAAACTGAGAGGTGACTTACAGGTACATTGTTGCACTTCATTCCTAGACTTGGTACAAAAGGGCATCATCCTTGAAAAGGGCCTTATTAACAAAGGTGAAATAAAAGTACCAGGCAGAAGCCCAGTTGTCCAACATCAAAATACACCGAATGATAGAAAAAAATTATGGTCTAGAAACAAGAATGTTACTAATGAAAGCATTGTTGATGCTAAAATAATACATACGAGACCAATTATCACACTTAGAGGATACAACCAAAATGCAGACATGATGAACGGTCCAGATCAAATGGCTAATTATGTCCAAAATTCACAACAACAAAGACCATAAAGGAGATTTCCTACACATGAATTTACACCTTTAGGAAAACCAATCGAGACAGTTTTCAAAGAATTGATTGAACATAATCTCATTAAACCTTTGGAACAGTGAGAATATGATTCTAGACAGTTTAAACCTTCATGGTGGGACAACAATGCCTATTGTGACTATCATCACACAAAAGGACACAACCTACATCAATATTGAAAGTTAAAGAATATCATACAAGACTTTGTTCAATAGAACCATAGAGGTAAATGGGTAGAAAAATATTAAGAACAGTGATCATAAGGTCTTCACACACCCATTACATGACCACACGAAAGGAAAAGCCTCCAATTCAGGAACCAAGAACAATCCATCTACCAATTACAACAATACCAAGTATGACTATGGTAAAGGATCAATCGTAAATCACCTTCGAGCTATAACTGAAAATGTCAACATCATCATCATTAAGAAGCACTCGAAATATGTTGTGAACACACGCAAAACTAAAATAACTATTCTAGGTCCTTCTTCTGAGCCACCTACATAGAGGTCCAAGTTTAGACACAATCTCCTCGATCAATTGACCAAAATCCCCGCACAAATATCTATCTTATAACTATTGAATTTGTTACCTAAGCATCGAGCCATTCTTGACAAAGCTTTGTAGAACACTAATATTCCTACAAACTTAGATGTCAATTGTTTCAAAGAAATGGTGGGATATTTGACCAAATCACATCATGCCACATTTTCCCAACAAGATTACTCAACCAAAAAGTCTGATCATAATGACCCATTACATCTTGAAGTCTTGGTCCATCAAACCAAAGTCAGACGAGTCTTGGTAGATGGAGGAGCAGGTTTGAACTTGTGTACCCTAAAATTGGTTAAGGCATTAGGATTCTCAGAAGATTGTGTAGACACCTCTAAGAGTATAGTCATCAAGGCTTACGATGATGAGGAAATATCATCCAAAGGAGTTGTCACACTCCCTATCAGAATTGGCCCAGCAATTATGAAGACCAGCTTCCAAGTCTTGGATATCACCCTTCTATACAACTTGTTGTTAGGTAGACCTTGGATACACACAATAAAAGTTGTACCTTCATCATATCACCAATGTCTTAAATTCCCATATAATGGCACCGAGATCATGATTGATGGTGATCCAGATCCTTTTCAATATTGTACAAGCCTAAGGAAAATTCCACAAACACAAGTACCAATTAACCAAGAAGCTTCACCATCCACTTTATCCCTATACATTGACCCATCACATCTTACCAAGTCCATTTCATTTAAACCACCATCAAACACATCTAAGGTCGAGATCCAAGACAAGGGTTGTGGCGAATATTACATAAAGGAATCATACTTCGTCATTCAACTGATTCCACCTAAAGCATATGGCTTACCCATGGTAGATAGAAGGTAGTCAATGGTCACATTTTGTGTTCCCCCTAAAATGACATTGACAAAATGGGGAGAGTTAAGTGAAGAAATTGTGCTTCAAGGTGATATTACCTCCTGGTTGTATCAAGAAGACAATGAATACTCCCCGCCATCTATTCAAATAGCTAAGGACCAATACACAAAATGCTTTAAGATTATTTAAAACAAAGGCTATGAAGGACACAATGGGTTAGGAATACATGAAGATGGAAGGACAAAACCGATCACTATCTCACCACGACCGAAATACCTAGGGCTAGGGTTTTAGCCACTTAGAATTGGGTTTCCTAGCACTTCATCACCATTTCAAGAGGAATATTGTGCTTATGCAGGCATTGAGACATCTCATGAACCACTTCCCCCAGTCTACAATGAGTCTCACGAACTACTTCCCCCAGTCTACGACGATTCTCATGAATCACTTCGCCCAGTTTATGATGAATCTCCTGACTCAAGTGATTGTGAATGGGATTCTTTTTCCTCTACCAGTACCATGAACATAGTTGATCTCTTTGGAGAATTGGACCTAAAGGTAAAACCTATACGAGACCCAACTAGTCCCCGTCATAGGAAGCACTTGTCTAAAGAAGAATGGCATAAACACTATTATTTGGAAACCCTTGATCGTGTATCTTGGGAACCTGCCGAACCATCTTCTGACGACTTAGCCCTTACTATAGTCCCACAACAGAGTATAACTACCTATAGGAAGAAGAACAAGAAGGAGTTAGTCCAAAACTTTTGTGATCATGTCAACTACTCTATATTCACCTTATCAGCTACTACCTTTAAAAACTTTGATGATGACATGCCTCTCATATATCCTAAACTTATCAACTGGGATCAACAAGGTACACCCATCATAGATACATTTGAGAATGACGAAGCAATTGCTGATTTCATGGGTCTTCGAGAAGGCATACCAAGAGGGGATCATAAATATGGTTTTACCATAGACCTGGATGATAAAACACATTTTGGGGAGTCTATTTACACCTCTAGTTGCAAAAATGAAAATAAAAAGAAAAATGATGAGTCCCTAGGTGAAAACGGAAAGGCACCTTTGGACAAAGAAACAATCAAAATAAAGGACATATCCGAGGGCGAAAACCTCTCTAAGGCACCCATGGATAGAGGTTTAAATATTCTCCCCATTGAACAAGAAAAGTCACCAATGGTAGTAGAAGAGTCTATTGCAGTCAACATAAATACAAAAGAAAACCCTCGACACATATACTTTGCAACATCACTGACAGAGGCAAAACAACCTGAATTTAAGGAATTCTTTGAAAAATGATAGATAAACTTTGCATGGTCATACGCTGACATGCCTGGGCTGGATCTAGACCTTGTCTTGCACCATCTACCATTACAACTAGGTATTAAGCCGGTCAAACATAAGTTAAGGAAAATGCATCCACAAATTTCTCTACTAGTCAGGGTAAAACTTAAGAAACTCTTAGATGTTGGATTTATAACATAAATATACTATGTAGACTAGATTTTGAATCTTGTGCTAGTGACTAAACCAATTGGGGGTATCTGCATTTGCATAGACTTTAGAGACTTACAACGTCAGGCTAAATTCGAAGAAGTGTGTCTTTGGAGTGAAATTAGGGAAACTGTTAGGGTATATCATTTCCAAAAGAGGCATTGAAGTAGATCCAGAGAAGGTAAGAGCTATCACAGAAATGCCTCCTCCTATCAGCATTGGTCAACTAAGAACACTACAGAGAAGATTACAGTCCATCAAATGTTTCATTGTACAATTGGTAAACAAAATACACCCATTTCAACATTTGCTCAAGAAAGGAGTACCATTTGTGTGGACACCTAAATTTTAGGAAGCTTTCCAAAAAATCAAGGATTACTTGCTCACTCCACCTATTTTAATGCCACCTATAGATGAAAAACCGTTGATACTATACATTTCAGCAACTCAGTCAGTATTAGGAGCTCTTCTCGCATAACACGATGATCAAGGTCATGAGAGAGCAATCTACTACATCAGTTGTACCTTGGTAGGATATGAATTAAACTATAGCAATATAGAACGTGTCTATCTTGCGGTATTCTTTTCTACTCAAAAACTACGACACTATATGCTCAATCGCCAAACAATATTGGTCGCAAAGATTGATCCCCTCAAATATCTCCTAAGTAAGGCAACATTAATGGGTCGATTAGCTAAATGGGTTATGATACTTAGCGAGTATGACATCCAATGTGTGGAGAGGAAGGCTATGAAAGGACAAGTGATTACAGATCAGTTAGCAGATGCACCCATGAAGGCAAACCATCCTTTAGTGGCGGATTTTCTTGACGAATTTATCTTTAACATTGACACTAGAACAGACTGGAAATTACACTTTGACGAGTCACATACACAACGTGGTTCAGGAGTAGGTATTATATTTGTTACACCTCAAGGTGACACCATTCCTAAATCATTCAATATTTTTTCCCCTTGCACCAACAACATAGCAGAGTATGAAGCCTTAGTGACAGGATTAAAAATGGCAGCATAATGGACGATTAAGAGTCTACATGTTTTTGGAAATTCTAAGCTAGTAGTCTAGCAAGTAAATGATGATTATGAGACTAAGGATGATAAACTTTCCCCCTACAAGTGCATGGCTGATAGTTTCAAGCAGTAATTTGATCATATTTTTTTTCAACAAATACCATGTATTCAAAATAGGGCTGCAGATGCTATGGAAACCGTGGGTTCCTTATTGGATATTCCGAGTAACATGCCTAAGTTTGAGTTTCTGGTTGAATAGTTGTTGGTCCCTGCCTAAAATGTCCTCGATTCCGCAAAGGTGTGTACAATTTTTGTTCCTACTTCCCCTTGGTATAAAGACATATTCGACTACCTAAACTACCAAACCTTACATCTAGACATGTCAAATAACCAATGTCGAACCTTCATCCATAAGTCCGCTAAATACACCATCATCGAAGATACCCTATATAGACGTACTTTAGATAACTCCCTAATGAGATGTCTCGATGCTGAAGAAGCACAAACAACTTTGCGAGTGGTGCATGAGGGTATATGGAGATCCCATTTGAGTGGTCCTACTTTAGCCCATAAGATTATGAGATTAGGTTATTATTGGCCTACAATGGAAAAATAATCATATATCTTTGTAAAGAAATGTAGACAGTATCAGATACATGGAGATTTGATAAGAGCACCAACACAGGAGCTTCATCCGATTACATCACCATGGCCCTTTTCCCAATGGGGACTTGACCTCATAGGTAAGATACACCCTCCATCATCCAACAACCATAAATTCATCATAACCGCCACCGAATACTTCACTAAATGGATTGAAGCTATTCCCATGACCTACATCACCAACACACAAATATCCAAGTTTATCTTAAACTATATCATTTTTCAATATGGTGTACCACAATCCATAATCAAAGACAATGGCCACCCATTCAAAAACCAAAAAGTATGCCATTTATGTGAAGAGTTCCATATCAAACTTCATTTTTCCACCCCATATTACCCACAAGGTAATGCCCAAGCCGAGGAATCTAATAAAACCATTTTTAGAATCCTAAAGAAGACTGTTAAGGATGCTGGTCATGATTGGCACCTACAACTAAATTCTACCTTTTGGGCGTACCATACAAGCATCTGTACTGCCACTTGCACCACTCCATATTCCCTAGTATTCGGATCCGAAGCTATCTTACCTATTGAGGTTGAAATTCCTTCCTTGAGGGTATCCTTGCAAGGTCACATTGACGATGAAGAATATCGTATATCCAGATTACAAGAGCTAGAATTACTAGATGAGCAAAGACAGGAAGAACTATACCATTTACAAGATATGAGAATCATCTTCGTCAAAGCTATAATAGGAAAGTTCTAGATAGACACATTGACATTGGTGACCTGGTTTTAATGGAGAATCTCAGGAATCAAGCTGAACGGGAAAAGCCAGGAAATTTTGAACCTAACTGGTTAGGGCCTTATATTGTCATAGAAGCTTTTGGATCAGGAGCGTACCAACTCTCTACTCCTAAAGGAGAGGCACTTTTTTCACCAATCAATAGCCTCCATATAAAAAGGTTCTATGCATAGCTTCTAAGAGTCTTGTCTTAACCAAAAAAATACAAAAAAATGGTTACCTTGATGAAAACCTGGCAAACAGGCATCTTTGTAACACCAAAAATAACAAAAAGTAAAGAGAAATAATCCATCCAATAGTGAAAACCGCTTCGGTGGAGCTATGGATAAGTACCATGGTGAAAACTTGGCAAACAGACACCATGTGCAATCAAACTCGCTCTTCCATCTACCATCATTCCAATCAAACTTTTCACCATCCCTCATAAGAAATGGTTGTCCTATTCATTTCTTGGAACAATTGACATCTAGTGTCCATTCCATCACACTCCCCACTCCATCTCACATGTCTTATTCCCGACTGGGGGAAAATCCTTGTTCTGTTCCATGAAGACCTTGTACATAGCATTAAACCATCAGAAAATGTCTTGAAAAATCCAAAAACATTAGAAAACTTCAAAAACACAAAAAAATCAAAACATGTCAAAAAATCCCAAAAACTGTGTCAGTCATGTTAAGTCAGTCGTAGACATAGTCGAATTGCGTTGCCTCTACAACTAGGACATAGGCAAGGCCATCAGTCGATGTGCCCCCTCAGGCATTAGGTCTGTCTATCTAGGTTTTTCATGTATCACACACATTAAAATCATGACTCTTTGTACATTCAAAGTCATTGGTCGTATTGAACTAGGAGATCTCTACGTGTACAACGTAGGCAAGGCTAATCAATTGATGAGCTCTCGAGACCACACTAGGTCAATCCAATAGGGTTTATCATAATTCACTATCACACACATTGCATATCATTCACTTATATGCATGTCATTAGCCACATTAGGTTAGTACTTTAGGGTATCATCTCATGTCATATGCAGTCAATACACACACACTTTTAATCAATCAAGGAATCAAAACAAGTCATGCACCAACAAAGCAACATCTCAAATAGTCATCATGTCAATATAGAACACATTGTCAAAATGATAAACTTATGTCTTTCCAAGATATTCCTTTCTTGTCAATAGACATCATCAAATTGTCATAGCCTCATGTAGCTTGTCGCATCAATGTTATCAGGCTCCAACATCTTATACAACATGTGTCCTTTCTGAAACTAGGCTTTTTCATGCCTTATACAGATTGTCACTAAGTCAAAACTAGACCCAACGTCTTATTGCGGTATGTGTCATCCCTCACATCACACTATGTCAAACATCAAACAATAAAACAATCCCACAAGATCAAGTTTTGGCGAATACTTTTATTTGGCTTTATGACTTTATATCTTATTTTGTCTTATCTTTTCATCGATTTGTGAATTTAATCTGATTACTAGCTTTCTCAAGGATGTCCCTTGAAGGATATAGAGAAGCAAGGATGTCTCAGGACTCTTTTTCTTTGGCTATTGTCTTTCAACTATCTTTTTAGCATTGATTTTTGAGTCATGTTACTAGTTTCCTCAAGGATGTCCTCAAAGGATTTAGAGGAGCAATGGTGTCTCATGACCCATCTTTTATTTGTTTGTTGTATGTGATTTGTTAAGACAACACGACTAGGGAAATCTTGTCCTTAGTATGAGTTAAGACACTCCTTGTCTAGGACTATCTATTTTTCAAAAATGGATAACTTTGTACACTATGGTCTATCTCATATCATAGTGTGTACTATCCATTTGTGTCATATCCCACCCAATGATGATAACAAGCAAGCATAGCATACTTGGCATAATATCGAAGATCATCTATTTTTCAATCAATCAACCTTTGTTATTTCTTACTAACATTCTAAATTCATTCATGCTAACATTTCTTTTTTGACATAATGATAAAGTCTCATGACACAACAACAACATTAGATAACTTACATTTACATACATTCCATAAACATGTCATATAGTTACATTGCATTAACATCTTCATTACATATTTACGAAATAATTGATTCATAGGCATTTCATCATCATACATAATAGAAACATTACACATGTACATTTTACCATCACATGTACATAACATCATATCCATGCATTACATCCATTATCATAAGTAAATAAAATTATCCATAACATCATAAACTACATAAACCTATCATGTAGAAACATTCATTCATAACAACCGTATATACCTAAAAATGGTCTTGAGCATTTGATTAATTAAATACAAATTATTTGATTAATTATCCTAATTTCCTCTATTGTTTAAATAAATAGAAATATTTATTTAGTTCACGTTCACATCACATTTAAATTCTTCTCATATTGAATTATATAAGAAAAATTAAATACTTTATTTGATTTATTTATCATTTTCCTATAAATCAAAAAATTTGAATAAAAGGCATCAAGAATATTCCATCTATATTTCCTCAAAATCAAATTAGATATCCTATGTCTAATTATGTCTAAAATATTGTAAAATTAATGCTTTGAAACTTCACGGGAAGTTTTGGAGACAAATTCCAAATTCTTCTCTCAATCCTCCTCCATCAATCTTTCCTCTTCTCTTGCCTGGTGTTTTCATGGGTAGAGACAATCTCCAAATTTCTCTCAATCTCCTCCATATTTCACCATTCAATCCTCCTGATTTAATCCAAGCCTCTCTTTCCCATCCTTGTGCATTTCTACAGCCAGGAAATCTATAAATACAACCTCATTCAACCAAGAAAAGGATCTCAGGTTATCAAGTTTACTCTACAGAAATTCATCCAAGCATCCAAGCATCCAACATTCAAGCATCAAGTTTCCATATCATGGCTGCCTCTTGTAGCTTTGTTTATCATTTTAATTTCAATCCATGCTAATTTAGTTTCTTTTATCATCTATTATTATCACATTTAGCTCCATATCACTGCATCAATATCATTTTGTTCTTTAGATTATCATTTTAATAGTTATAGTGTTATTTTAATCTGAGAGCACATAGCTTAATAAATATTTAAAGATAGGAGACAATGAGATGATTTCAATTGGTTATTAGCTTAATATTTGATGCAATGTTTCATTAACAAGTGTTTTAGTTCTTTACACCTTATTCACACTTACAATTTGGTGCCCACCGTGGGGCATTAACCCCAATTTTATCATTTTTTTTGAAAAGTGTCACGCAGGTTTCCAGCATGTTTTATTCTAGCACTTTCATCAAATACTATAGAGTATCTATGGAAAACTACATCACTTTTGTGCTCTATTTTGGCACTTCCATGTTACTACAATGCATCCATCAAAAATTTCAATGCTTTCAACTCTAGCGCTTTCATGACTTGTTTCGGCGCATCATTTTTTTAGCACTTCTATGGAAAAATTCGACGCTTCGATGTCCTGTTTTGGCGCTTTTGAGTTATAGTGCATCAGGTAAGAGTTATAGTGCTTTAGTGGACTATTTCAACACTTTTGTAAAAATTAGTCTGGATCTGACGTGACCGCGACGGCAGCCAGATTTTAATTTTTTTCACAGTTGGACTAAAATTTATCAATCCTAGAATAGTCACTTCTTGTTTCTAAAATTTATCAATCCTAGGATAGTCACTTATGGTTTCTAAAATGTATCAATCCTATGGTAGCCACTTTTTGTTTTCCTAAAGAAAATTTATCAATCCTAGGGTAGTCATCATATTTTTGCAGTATAATTTAAAAAGAACATCATGATTTTTGTGAAGCAACACCTTCACATAGATTAGAATTTTTTTTTTGTGGGCTTAAAATAGAACAACTTATATGTTGTGCTTGTGGTGATTAGGCTTATGCTTTCCCCTTAATTGCATGATCAAAGCACCAGATTCACTTTTACTTCATGTTATTTATGATTTATTAAATCCTTTAGAAGGCCTGTCATAGTGGGAAAAAGTACTCACCCTACGGGAACGACCTAAGTGGGAACGCCTAAAGCTAAGGATTCCAACCCACTATAATAAAAATGAAAGTTGTTGATGAAAGTCCAATTTGATGGTAGTGAGAAAGATAACCATCCCCAAAATATTTTTTCTAAAGATTGGGAGGTCTCCTGAGGGAGTTTATCAATTGTCGCACCGCACGAAAGCCCTATCTACAAACCATAGAGTAGTATCCTGCTGAGTTAGTATCTAAACATTGTCATACTTACGGTGCAAGGGGAGGGAAGAATCTACCCCCAAGAAACTCACCATATAATTTCCAAGGACCATTTGCTTAGAGGACGAGAAATCCAACTCTGAGTACGCGCCTGGAAATGACAAAAACACAATTGCCCTCTAAGGGGTGACACGGCTATGTGCGTCAATGCAATTTCAAGATGTAGGTTGTGAGTATAACAATGACCTATTTGTCCTTAAGTGTGAGTCTATCTAATTTGTGTACATTTCTCAAAGCAACCAGTAAAAATCAATAAGGACCATTCGTGGTTCTTGAACATACATGATCTACTTAGTTTAAAACAATTATCTCACAATTGCTTCTTGTGTTTTAACAAAAATCATTAAAATTAGATTAAAGATCATCCTAAAAACAAACAAGTCAAAATCAAAATCAAAAAGTTCATGATTCAAAAGTGGAAGTCCACCACGTTTGTCAAGAGAACAATCAAAATCACCAAACCCAAGATACCTCTTAGTTATCAGGATAATTTGTGGAGATGACATTTTCTATATCAAAATCAGAAGATATTTTTACAACATAGAACCTTCATCCACATATATCATGATTTTGCTAGGGGTCACACTTTAGATTACGCTATAGAACCACTCTATTCACGAGTCTTATTTCAAAGGAGGGCTCTCACATAGTTTCACAACCGAGGTCAACGCATACGTCATTCTTATTTTCCGCAACCCATGATAGAGTATGCCACAAGGCCAGATCAAATTTTACAATAGAGAGTCTTAAAATTCCTATTTTTAGCGCTCTGGAAAACCTGTTTTAGCACTTCTGTGAAATAGCACTTTCGGGCAATGTTTCAAAGCTTATAGTCTTTATTTTAGTGCTTTCATCAAACAACACTTTCATCACTTTTTTCAGTGCTTCTATCAAGATAGCACTTCCATCACTTTCTGTAGCGCTTTTGAGCACTATTTCAATGCTTTTGTCAAGATAGTGCTTCCATCGCCTGTTTTAGCGCTTCGAGACTCTATTCTAGCATTTTTGTGAAATAGTGCCTCTGTCCTCTATTTTAGCGATTTCAAAATAGAGAGTTCAAAAATCGCACTAGTCAGTATGTCTGTCATTTATCCATAGTTTTGACCATAACACAAGTTTATTTTTATCAAAATCACTATCTTAAAAACCAAAATCAAAAAGGTTTATACAAATTCACAACCTTATCAACTGAAACAAGTTCTTGCAAATCAGAAGTGTCAAAATCAAATACACAATCAAATTACTACATTGAAGTTTCATTATCAGGATACTATCATCCTTTATCAGGAAACCAAGTATAGAAATCAAATTTTTAACTTAGTCTTATCAATAAGATCAGTCATCTTATTTGAATTTGTTAAAAGTTCAATTGACATTTTTTCTAGCATAGAAGATCAACATTTCAAAAGAAAGAGTAAAAATTTGTATGCCAATCTTCACTAGGTCCCAAAAACATAGACTCTTAGAGTAAGAACTTGAAACATCCCAAATAATGGCAGAGGAAAATCCTTGGAACAATCTGAACCAAAATGATAAGAATGAAATAACTCCAGAGGATATTCAAACAGCTCAGCAAGATCCCAAATTCTATAAATTTATGGAAAAGATTTTAGAACAAGATATGGAGAAGTATCTTTTGATGTTGGTTGAATCAGGTGTCAAACTTCCCAAGGACTTTCATATAAGTCATCTAAAGGAAGCACCTAGAACAAGTGAGACTGAAATACTACAACCCACATAAACAATAGATCCAGTTGTTGCTTTGACATCCCAAATACAAATGTTACAACAATAGATACAAGATATAATGAAAGGGAGTACCAAAAGATATGCGATATAGGATATTTTTCCTTATCCTTTTGATGCAACAATCGACCTAATACCTTTTCCAAGACACTGCGAATTCCCAAAGTATGACAAGTACAATGGAAGAACGGATCCAATAGATCATATCTGGGAATTCAAAACAATGAGCCTTGAGTTTTCCCAAGAGGAAACTTACTTAATGAGGTTATTCGCAAGAATTTTGGGAGGTACATGTATGGAATGGTTCTCAAAACTACAACCAAGTATCAGGACTTTTGAGGAACTTGTCAACAAGTTCATCTCCTAGTATTCATTTAACATCCAACATGATGTTACAATAAAGGATCTTTACAACCTAAAACAAAACAAAAAAGAGATGATCTTTTCTTTTCTACAAAGATGGCAACAATTGTTCACCAAATATCCTCAATCCATTCCTGAGGAAGAAAAGATGGAGTTGTTCATTGACAGCTTGACAGAGGAAATGAGTTATAGACTTGAATTACAATGTCCTCCCACATTCAAAAAAGTAATAGAAAATGGTTTTAAAATTGAAGAAGCATTAGTCAAAAGAGGAGTTGTCAAGCATTTCAACGATAAAACAAATAACACAAGTAACCCCTCCAATCAATACCCAAGCAATGACAAGCCAAAATTTTGGAAAAAGAATCGAAACACGACTACAAATGAGACAACAAATGATTCCAAAAATGTCAAACCAATTTTTAATTTGAAATCTACATCAAAGAATCAAAAAAATGATCAAATTTTCAAGTTGAATATCATACAAAGCAACGAGATCGTAAAAACACAATCATATTAAAAACCATCAAATCGACGTAGGTTCACACCTTTAGGCCAAACAATAGAATCGACAATGAAAGAATTAGTCACTAGTGGCCTTATCACTGCATGGGAAGCCAGATTCTGGGATCCAAATGTCAAACCACCATGGTGGAATGATGCAGATTACTGCAACTTCCATAATAACAAAGGTCACAAAACCAACGATTGTATGGAGTTGAATCATGCAGTACAAGATTTGATTGACAACAACAAAATATATGTGGAGGAACCCCAAAATAATAACAATCATTCAACCTTCAAAGACCCTTTGCTAAACTATGAAAAAGGAGCGTCATCATCTTCAAGCAACAAAGGTAAGAACATCAATCATGTCTATGAAAAAATGATCCTTTGTCTATCTGAAGAAGAGAGTGATCATACAATTGGTCCTAACATTGACGAAAAAAAAACCCACAACACTACCCCTTTGGATTTTCTCCCAAGCATTCAAAACTCTGAAAATCAAATCAACGTCTTAAAAATCAGAGACCATCAGGAATATCAACCAACAAATGTAATGACTAGGGGGCAAGCCAAGGTATTGTTAAAAGGAGTGGGGTCTACACATGCAGTTCCACCTCCATCTCAATATAACATTGTCGATCAACTACAAAACATTCCTGCACAAATATGGATACTAGAACTCCTTAGATTATCACCATCGCATAAGGAGGTTCTAGAACAAGCACTAGTAGCCACTACGGTACCGAAGAATCTAGATTTTTTCCAGTTCCAAGCTATGGTGGGGCATTTGACTACTCCGCATTGTCTATCATTCTCTGAACAAGATGATGTCTCACTAAACCATCCCCATAATATCACACTCCATATAGAATTCTTAATCCATAATCATCACGTCAAGAGAGTCTTAATAGATGGGGGAGTTGGTCTGAACATTTGCACTCTCAAGTTAATCTATGCACTAGGGTACTCCGATGACACTATTGATGCCTAGAGAAAAATGACTATCAAAGCATATGATGAGGAGGAAATATCATCCAAAGGATTAATTGTGTTACCCATACAAGTGGGGCCTATGATGAAAAACATAGTGTTTCAGGTTTTGGAAAAAGAGTTAACATAAAACATACTCTTAGGATGACCATGGATCCATGAAATGTAAGTCGTACCTTCAACATATCATCAATGTTTGAAATTCCCAATAAATGGACAAGAGGTGACTATATCTTCTGATTATAATCATCCTCATCATTGTGACACAATTAGAATCTCCCAAGATACCTTGGTGCCTCACAACAAGGAAGCATCTAGTTCAAAATCATACAATGAAGAAAAACGTCCAAGTCTCACCACCAAGTGGGTAGAGAAGAAGAATAAAGAAAAAGAAACAAGTCCTGTTGAAACCCAATCAACAAATAATTTGGATCCACAAACTTCTTTATCACAAAATTTTCAAGAGCAATTCCAACTGACAGACAAGGGCATGGGAACATATTCTATGGAGCAATCACTTAACTTATCACAGTTAATGCCATCTCCTAAGACCTATGGTCAACCATCTATGATAAAACCTCAAACATCATTACTGCTCACAGTTCTTGCAGAAAGGTTTGTCAAAACTGGTACCATAGAGGATGAGTTGGACAATAAAGCGATCTTGGATTGGCTATACAAAGATGAGGAACCCTCAACATCCAATATCAATCTCAAAAATGTCAATATTAACATTGATAAATATGGAAAAGGAAAAGGAAAAGCTATTTTAGAAAAAATGGGTTATGAAGGACAAGGACCTGTGGGATTAAGAAAGTATGGAATCATAGAGCCTATTCAGCCCCTCACTCTCCACTCAAAAGAGAAGATGGGACTGGGATACTCTAGTGAAGATAAATAGGAACTGACAAAGAAGACTATGGAAAGAATCCTTCAACTAGAAATAGCTCTAAGATAGATTCAAATGAATACGAGTGGGATTCATGTTCCAATGTATCTTTCACTAATATTCATATTGATGTCATCCAACAATATACACCTACGCGTAAGGAGGGCCAAGGTTCTGGGTCTAGACCATTCATAGCAGGATCACAAAATATCGATGAATCGAGTGGGGATGAACAGACCTCGAGTGAACTAGAGGATCTTGAAGAAAGTACCATCATTGACCTCAATATTCCAATAAACAACTATGAAGAAATGGTTTTCCAAACCCTTACATCCATCAACCGAAATGAATCCGATGACCTCATGCCATTAATCCATCCTGAACTAATTAACTGGGAACCTGTCAAACCTCTAACCATGCCAAGATTTGCATACGATGATGCCATCATAAATTTCCTATGTCATACTGAACCTGGTACAAATTCTATCAGTAATACTCATAACAACATGACTTGGCAGGAGGGTGTCAAATCTTCCAGTTGCAAAATTGAAAATAGGGAAAATAGATCTAATGGTGAAAACCATTCTATGGCAGCATTAGATCTGGAAAAAGAAAAAATAAAGAATGCATCTAATAGTGAAAACCTTTCTGAGGCACTGAAGGATGGAAGATTTTACACTCTTCTAGAACATTATCATGAGTGGTCATCAGTTCTGGTAGAACCAACACAGTCTGTGAACATCGACATGGAGGAAAAGGCAAAAATCCTACATCTAGCAGAATCCATGACAGATCAAGAGAGACCGAAATTCATCAATTTCTTTAAGGAAAGAAGAATCAACTTCGCTTGTTCATATTTCGATATGCCAAGCTTAGATCCAAATCTACTCATGCATCATTTGTCTTTACCCACAAGAATCAAGCCTGTCAAGCAAAAATTGAGGAAAATGCATCCCCATATCGCATTAATGGTGAAAACAGAGCTAAAGAAATTGTTAGATGCTGGATTCATATGGTCTATAGACTATGTTGAGTGGATATCAAACCTTGTACCTATTTCAAAACCGGATAATAGCATTAGGATATGTACGGATTTCAGGGACCTAAATAAAGCATGCCCGAAGGATGATTTTCTGTTACCAAATATAGACATCATTGTGGACTTGACGATAGGGCATGCCATGTTATCAATCATGGACGGTTTATCTGGGTACAATCAAATAAAAATATCTCCAGAAGATCAAGAAAATATGGCTTTTACATGTCCATGGGGAACTTTCTGCTAGAACGTCATGCCATTTGGTCTGAAAAATGCAGGAGTCGCCTATCAAAGTGAAATGATGACAATCTTCCTCATATGATGCACACCTTCATGGAGGATTACGTGGATGACATCTTGGAGAAATATTGTACAAGGGAAGGAAATCTACATATTATGAACAAAATCTTCACATGGCTAGAGAAATTCAATGTCAGGTTAAACCCCAAGAAGTGTGTCTTCGAGGTCACATCAACAAAACTGTTGGGATACATTGTCTTAGAAAAGGGCATTGAAGTAGATCCGGCGAAATTCAAAGAAATAATGGAGATGCCGCCTTCTAAGAATATCAGTCAACTCAGATCACTACAAGGAAGGCTCCAATCGATCAGGAGATTTATCTCCCAGCTGGCAAACAAAAGTCATCCTTTCAATCATCTGTTGTGTAAGAATGTAGTTTTCAAATGGGATAATGAATGTGAAAAAAATTTCAATTAAATAAAACATTATATAATGTCACCACCCATTCTCATACCACCAATAGAAGGAAGACCTTTAATATTATACAGTGCCATGACAGATATTTCTTTAGGGGCACTATTAGCGCAAGATGATTATGAAGGAAAAGAACATGCCATCTATTATATCAGTAGAACTTTAAATGGTTATGAAATAAATTACACTTTCATAGAGAAATGTTTCTTGACGGTGGTGTTTGCTACTCAGCAGCTGAGACATTATATGTTGACCCATACAATCAGGTTAATAGCAAAGATCGATCCTTTACAATATCTACTCAGTAAAGCTACCTTAACAGGTAGACTGGATTAGCGGGTCATGCTATTAAGTGAATTTGACATTCAATATGTGGAGAGAAAAGCCATCAAAGGTCAGGAAATCACTGAACAATTAGTTGAAGCTCCTCTACCCAATGATTGACCGATGACAATGGAGTTTCCAGATGCATACATTCTGACAGTGATGCTAAAAGAATGGGTATTATATTTTGATGGATCATACACACAGCGTAGATCTGGAGTAGGGATTTTTTTCATCTCTCCCTAAGGAAACACCATTCAAAAATCATATAGACTAATGTTTCAGTGTACAAATAATGTGGTAGAATATGAATCATTAATCATTGGGGTCAAAATAGCAATTCAATGGAGGATCATTGACTTATAGGTATATGGGGACTCTTAATAAGTCATTTATCAGGTGAATGACGAGTATAAAAAAAAAGATGAAAATTTGATGCCCTATAAGCAATAAATAGATGATCTGAAATAGTTCTTTGTCAGTATAAATTTTGATCAAATTCCAAGAGTGGAGAACAAAGTTGTGGACACGATGGACACAATTGCTTCATTATTACAATTTCTGGAGAAACGTGTTTTTAATGATTTTATGGTAGAACAAGTATCCTGTCCTTCCCATAATAAAACGAAATCCGCTACCATATGCCAGCTAGAAACCATTGGAACCTCCATCTATGAAAAAACCTATGCTTACCTAAAATACAGTATCCTTCCTCCTGATATTTCCAAGTACCAAAAATGAAACTTCATCCGCCAATCCGCCTGACATACTTTAATTGCAAACATGATTTATCGTCAAGGTCTTGATGGTACCTTACTCCGATGTCTAGAACATGACGAATCTGAAATGACCCTATGAGAGGTTCACGAGGGTATTTTTGGCACTCATTCGAGTGGTATAAATCTAGCCAAGAAACTCCTCCATTTAGGGTATTATTGGCCATGCATGGAGTAAGAATCTTATCAGTTTGTTAAGAAATGTCAAAATTGTCAGATTCATAGCAATCTGATTCATGCACCAGCACAAGAACTACATTCTTTCACATCAACAAGGCCTTTTTGTCAATGGGGTCTTGATCTGGTAGGAAAAATAAATCCATCTTCATCAAATGGACACAAGTTCATTATCACAGCTACAAAATATTTCACAAAATGGATAGAAGAAATACCTCTTACAACCTTCACTAGGAAGCATATCTCCTCATTCATCTTGAATTACATAATCTGTCAGTATGGAATCCCTCAATCCATTATCACTGATAATGCATGACCTTTCAAGAATCCAGATGTCCAAGAACTATGTGAAAATTTTCATATCCAACATCGTTTTTCAACACCATACTATCCTCAAGGGAACGGCCAAGCAGAGGCCTCTAACAAAACAATTATAAAAATTCTCAAGAAAGCAGTAAATGATGTTGGACATGATTGGCATGTTCAACTCAATTTTGCATTATGGGCCTACAAAACAAGTATCAGAACACAACAAGAGCTACACCATATGCCTTGGTATATGGACTAGAAGCCATATTGCCAATTGAAGTAGAGATTCCATCCCTTCGTGTATGACTCAGAGGAATTATTTCAGATGAAGAGTATGGGGTATCTAGATTGCAGGAACTGGAATTGTTGGATGAATGTTGTCAACAAGCTATTAATGATCTAATGACTTATCAACAGAGAATGTCGAGGAGTTACAACCATAGGGTAAAACTGAGGGTCTTTCAGGTTGGTGATTTGGTACTAAAGGAAAACCCTAGAAATCAGCAAGATAGGGAGAAGAAAGGGAAATTTGAGCCTAACTGACTTGGTCCTTTTGTTGTCATATCAGTGTATGGATCAGGGGCATATCAACTATCAATGTCAAAAGGGGATTTTTTTGATGAACCAATCAACAGTATCCATCTAAGAAAGTTTTATACTTGAATCTCCTAGTGCATAGGTCAAACTTCTAAAAAATGGTTTCCTTGATGAAAACTTGGCAAACAGGCATCTTGGCAACACAAAAATACAAAAAAAAATTAGAAAATACAAAAAAAAACAAAAAGAAAAAGAAAAAGAAAGAAAATGAGAAAAATGAGAAAAATACAAAAAACAAAGAGTGTAATTGAAACATATGGTGAAAACCTAGAAACAGGCATCGTATGTGATTCTAAAGATCAGCTTTCTCATCTATTTTGATACATATCAAGATCCATAATTTGGCATTCATTACCGTTTCATGTCATGTCATTAGTCTTGCCATCATTGCATCCGTATCAAAATGATTTCACATAGTCAAGTCTCACTCCAAAGCTTGCGGGCAACATCTGGATATCACTAGTGCCAACAAGAACATCAGTTTCACCAAAGGAAAAACAACAGTAGGATAGGAACATGAAAACAATGATCAAAGTATAAAATCAATTATCATTAGAAGGGCATCAACCATCCATACAATATCAAAAATCCAAAACCATGTCAAAAATTCAGTCTAGAAAAAATAAATAAATCATAGGTCTGTGTCAATCGAACTACATAGACTTTGCGTGTGTAACATAGGAAAGGCTAATCTTTGATCAGCCCCCAAGACCCCTAGGATAAGTTAGTAGGTTAGGTCTTTAGTCAAAATCTCGAAAATCACAAAAACATCACAAAATCAGGATGGATGATCTAAAATCTGAATAATGATTGAAACACTCTAAGTAAAAAAATGGATAAATTGTATTTTTGATTATCATTTCTTTGGAGTAACTCAATGATGTATTGAACTAGAGAAATAAGGAAAAAGAATGATGTTTTTATTATTTGTTGTTTGTATGTTAATCATTTAAATGTATGAGTTGTTGGGGGATGTTCTATGCAAATGTATCACCGATGACATTCAGAATTCGCACATTAAAATGATTAATCACTACCTGTTTACACAATGAATGCTCAAGTCATCTCAGTTCAATTATACCTAGATGCTTGTGTTCACTTGCAATATCAAAAATCATGAAATAAGCACTCAGGTCATCATTGGTCTAACACATACCATTAATGCTTGTATTCACTTTCAACATCTAATAAAATCTCCATGATGACACAAAGCACAAAAGTACTATTAAAATGGCAATGGTTTTTTCATATAGTTGCATGTTAAAATTAGATTGCATTCATCATAATTCATTATCTACAAAGTATTTTTTTCATAAAGGGTTCTAATCAATGATTATCATATCTACAAATAGGACTGAGTATACTTGACATAAATCAAAATCATCAAAAAAAAAATTCATCATCTCATCATTAAGTTTCGTCATTTCATCATTCATACATTTTTCTTTATTATTACATCAAATAAATTATACATTAAATTATACCATACATACACCATGTGTATTTTACCATAAACATTCATTACATTATAATCCATCAACATCAGATGTATTTGATCACTTTTTAAACTCCAAACATCATTTGTCATCCATACATTTTATCACATTTAAAATAAATGCAAGTAATGTTATTATTATCATTACATCATCCGTTCATTATCATTCATCATAAATCATCATTTTTATCATCACATTTAAAATAAAATACATTCATCATAGCATCATTACATTGAAATGAAATCATTCACATAGATCATCATTTAGAAATTCATACATCACATCATACATTTAAATATCATATCAATCTACATATTCATTATCATAATTAAAATGCATTTATAATAGCATCATCACATTGAAATAAAATCATTCATATAGAACATCACATATTGCATCATCACATATAAATACATTCATCACATAGAAATCATAAATCATCATAAAATATCATCAACTGCATCTCATATATATATCATTAGTGTCAAGTATACAATGAAGTTTGAAATAAAGATACATCATTAAGAATGAGGTAAGTCATAGTATGCATCACATCTCAGAATGGAATATCTCAAAATCACAATAGCATCTATGATCTGCTATTGCCAGAATGTGCGGGCCCAACAGGACTAGTACCACCAACACCCCTGAAATAACCAGGATCTCTACGTGGAGGTTGTGTCACACCCTCACTCACTGTTTGAGTATGAGTCCATCTAGATCTCAACGGGGCATAGCTGACTCTGCGATCAACAAGAACTGCATCATGATATTTGTCTTGATAAAACTCAACCTCTCAGCCAACCCACAAAACCTCTCTTATATAATCTCCCATTGAGGTAACATCGGCCACTCTATGTAGGGTCTCAGCTGTCTCCTATGCCCTCTCGACAATCTGACATGCACTATCGCGCTCAGCTATCAATGTGGCAACCTGAGTCTGCACAGTGGCCAACTGTCCCTATACATGCCCTAGTGCCTAAGCATAAGCCTAAGCTTGGGCCTGCATCTGAGTCTTCGTCTGAACAAGAAAACCCTAGGCCTATACCAACTGTCCCTGCAGCGTCTGTACCTATTTATGGAGACCTACAATCTATCTTTGGTGGTCCACTGATGGTACTACCACTGCTCACCTCTTGCGAGGTCTGCTAGATGAAAGACCATTGCTGACTAGCCTTGCTCCTCTGCCACCTTCGCCACCACCATCACTGTCATCGCTATCACTGCCATCACTACCACTCTTCGTCTACTGCTCGATGGAGAATCACCCTCACTATCCATAGAACCCTCAACCACATCCTCCTCTACAGGAAATAGTGTTGGCTCGTCTGGAATGGTGATGCAAGGATGTGGAACCAAAGCCAAAAATGCAACATTCTCCTCTATAACCAGTGCCTCGGCAATGTCTCTATGCATATCCCAGGGTGATGGTTGTAGTGCCCTGTATCCCTCTACTAAGACCTCATATGACAAACAAGGCCCCCAATCAGGTATATCACTTCACCGCCTAACATAGTGGGCTACCCACTGTGGAATACACTAAAGGATGCCATACTGCCTGTACACTCAGCATAGAAAAAATTTCTCCAAAATAAAGGGTGTCTTGCCAATCAAATTCATGGAATCACAGAGATACCCCAACACTGCATCGTCCTCATCCCACTGCTCACATTCTAAGTATAGCCGCCAGGTAACAGTCTCTGTATCATCAAATACTCACCTCCAATGCTCCAACTTACCCATCTGAGACTGGGTAAGCCGACCTCTATGTCGAAACACATATGGTCTACTTGCTAGTCTGTCCATCATTGGAAATGGTTGAGCAATGGAGAAATGCTCCCATGACCACACCTATAATAGGGTCATCCCTGCCGATAAGTTGCGTGCCCCGAGGTATACCACTAAATGAAGATCATGGTAGAGATGAGCAAGCATGCACATCCCCCATGTGTATCTCATACCATGTACGACCATACTCTAAAGAATCCTGCCCCAACCCACGAGGAATCCCTTTGACATGCGATCAGAGCAAAGGAAACCTCCAATAAATCTAGCAAGCACTGCAGGTAGTGTTGCATATGCATCAACAATCCTCCTCCATGGGACACTAGGATTTGTAATATCCTAATCCTGAAACACTTTGTGGGGAGCATCTCTCCCACTACCTCGTAAGAATCATATACTACGATCTCTCCCATAGATGGTATGCGCAGAATCTGCCACACATCCTGAGGTGTGACCGTCATCTCACCGATGGGTAAGTGAAAGGTGTTGTGGTCACTATGCCACCTCTCAGCCAAAGCAGTCAAAAGACCTTGATTAATCCTAATCTAGGGCATGTCAAGTAAACTGGTTAGACCGCATCAACCTATAATCTAAATCTCATCTAGTGTCAGATGAGGTATCAGGTCAGTAGTCCAAGGAAACCTCTCTCGCATCTGGGGAGTACCCAGATCCTCCTATCATCACAATGAAAAATCTACAATCAGTGCACTATGTCTAGAAATCAAAATTCATTCTACTATCAAGTCTATTCCAAAATTTGGTATGAATTTTTGACCAAAATTCATGGGCGAACATCAACAAACCTCACCTATCATGAGGTTCATCAAACATTATCTAATCTCGCCTATCATGAGATTTATCAGATATTGAATCATTTCCTCGCCTATCATGAGGATTAACACAAATAGGATTTCTTCTTGCCTATCATGAGAGTAAGTCTTATTTAAAACATCAAACTTTGACATCAAGAATTTGGATTATCAATCATACCAATCCAAAGAATGGACATTATAAGAATTGACGAAATCAAGGTTAAATAATTCAAAATCTCTAATTCTTCTGACATAGATGTGCTAAAACAGGCATCCAAAGTGCTACATCTCAAAAGCGCTACTTTATCAGTCAAAGGCGCTAAAACAGGCACCCAAAGTGCTAAATCTCGAAAGTGCTACTTCAGCACTCTGATGCGCTATAATAGGCATCTAAAGCACTATTTCACCCTAAGCGTTGTTTTACAGCATCAAAGCGCTAAAACAGTCCATCAAAGCACCACTTTACCAGAAGCACTAGAACAAACCATGAAAGCGCTCATCTACCAAATCAAAGCGTTAGAACTCTCTAGGCACTAAAATCCGACATTGATGCACTATTTTAACCTACCTAAGCACTAAATCATTGAAAGTGCCAAACTATCCCATGGAAGCGCTAGAGAAATTAACACATGCGCTAAATCTCAAAGTGCTGAAGCACCTACTGAAAGCGCTACAGCATGACTTGAAAGCGCTAATTTAGCTAAAAAATGTCAAAAGCCATAAAAGCAAAAAAAAAAAAATTACACAAAAAACGAGGATAATGGGTACATACCAGAGGTCCATACGAGGTCAGCTATCGGTGATGTCGAACGCACTCAAAATGGTGAGTGTGGTAAGGGATTGGCATCCTGATCCAGCTGGCTGAAATGTCTCTATCATAAAATTTTTAAAACTCAAAAAGTACAAATGACTTTGAAAATGACCTTTTAGACTATATATAACTTTTGAAAAGGGATTTTTTGTGGGTTTTATTATATTTTGATTAATTTTATCCATGATATCAATTGAAATTCATCTGCGGGCTATATTTCTTCATCATACCTTCATTACATCATCAAATCATATTGAAAATTTCAAAAAATCTAAAAATCTAAAAATCATTAATTTATCTCTTGAGGGGGCATACTATCAACAATCATCTGAAAATCAATATCTAGGGCATGTCTGGGGCATATGAAATTACTAAATTTTTATCATCGATCCTGGTAGTAGCAGCAAAATTTTCTTCGAAGCAACGCATAAACACATCACTTCAAAGAGGGGCAAAATGTATACACCTAAAAATGGTCTGGAGCATCCGATTAATTAAATACAAATTATTTGATTAATTATCCTAATTTCCTTTACTATTTAAATAAATAGAAATATTTATTTAGTTCACGTTCACATCACATTTAAATTCTTCTCATCTTAAATTAAATAAACAAAATTAAATACTTTGTTTGATTTAATTATCGTTTTCCTATTTTATTCTATCACATCAATCTTAAATTAATTAAATAAAGACTAAACCCTTTATTGATTAATTGCCATATTCTTCTATTTAATTTAATCAAAAACTTCTATAGTTTGTTTTATTAAATTATTTATTCCTCTTTTGCTAATTTAAAAATAAATCAAAAATA
Source organism: Sequoiadendron giganteum (assembly GCA_007115665.2). Classification (NCBI taxonomy): domain Eukaryota; kingdom Viridiplantae; phylum Streptophyta; class Pinopsida; order Cupressales; family Cupressaceae; genus Sequoiadendron; species Sequoiadendron giganteum. Next base: position 797,160,643 of record CM021102.1, on the reverse strand, counting down.
TTTGAATAAAAGGCATAAGGAATATTCCATCTATATTTCCTTAAAATCAAATTAGATATCCTATGTCTAATTTATGTCTAAAATATGTCAAAATTAATGCTTTGAAACTTCACAAGAAGTTTTGGAGACAAATTCCAAATTCTTCTCTCAATCCTCCTCCATCAATATTTCCTCTTCTCTTGCCTGGTGTTTTCATGGGTAGAGACAATCTCCAAATTTCTCTCAATCTCCTCCATCTTTCACCATTCAATCCTCCAGATTGAATCCAAGCCTCCCTTTGCCATCCTTGTGTATTTCTACAGCCAGGAAATCTATAAATACAACCTCATTCAACCAAGAAAAGGATCTTAGGTTATCAAGTTTACTTTGCAGAAATTCATCCAAGCATCCAAGCATCCAACATTCAAGCATCAAGCATCAGGTTTCCATATCATGGATGCCTTTTGTAGCTTTGTTTATCATTTTCATTTCAATCCATGCTAATTTAGTTTCTTTTATCATCTAGTATTATCACATTTAGCTCCATATCACTGCATCAATATCATTATGTTCTTTAAATTGTCATATTAACAGTTATAGTGTTATTTTAATCTGAGAGCACATAGCTTAATAAATATTTAAAGATAGGAGACAATGGGATGATTTCAATTGGTTATTAGCTTAATCTTTGATGCAATGTTTCATTAAGAAGTGTTTTAGTGCTTTACACCTTATTCACACTTACAACAACATATACATACATCATCTAGGAAACACAATCATATACAAGAAAATGCATCACCATAAAATAGAACTACATATCATATAGAACCTGCCAAAATCATATATATATCATTCAAAATAATGTGTCACTGTACAATGTCATAATGTCTCTGTAAATTAAAAAATGAGCTGCTAGGCTCTTTGATCAAAATACAGTGTCTACATATATAACAATTGTCATCGTGTCCCACTGCCACTACTATCTTGTGGTGAAGGTGGTGGAAACTACCTCAGAGGTGCTCTCTGTGAGGTGGAAGGCCTATCATATGGACCTGTTCTTGGTGGTCCTACCACACCCTCTATACTCTGTGTCGTGGTATGACTGCTACTCTGTGACATATGATTGTGAACCTCTGAATAGCTAGGAGCTCGTCTCTCTGCTGGTACCAAAGACTCATATAAATCCCTGTAATATGTAGCACTCTCTATGGCTCTAACTAACTCTTGTACTATGCCATCAGATGAGGACCCACTACAAAGGCATATGATCTATGTAAACTACTGCTTGATCTCTTGTCTCTGAGCTATGGCATGATCCCTCTCCATGAGGACACTATCTCTCTCTCCACGTACAATATCTCTCTCTGCATGAGCACTATCTCTCTCTATCTGTATAGCATTGAGCTCTGCTTTCATCAGTCTCAGTCTCTCCTCCATGGCCTCCCTATCACCATCCCTAGGGGCATAATCCTCCCATCTCCCCTCCACAAGCCGATCCCTGAGCTCTCTCTCTTGCTCCTCCATCGGTGCCTCATCCTCAACATCATCCTCTCCATATCCTGCCAGAATACCTAGAGGGTCTATATCCATATCCATATCCACATCATCTACGAAATCCTCTCCCCCAATATCCACCTTAGCTAAGTCATCTATGACCGCCTCCCCTGTAGCATGCTCATCTCCGCCTTGTACATCACCTCCACCTCCGATGTTCAACATCGGTACATCCTTTACCATTGCCTCTCAGATAAGTGAAATTCCACCTACCCGACCCCCTCTTCGTCATCTCCATCCTCACCTACCTCCTCTACCATCATCACCTCTCCATCCAACTCTACCAACTCTAGAACCTCCACCTCTTTGCCATCCTCTCGGTCCTGTGACTCGTCTCTCCACTCGTGTCAGCTAATCCGGATCTATGTATTGAATAGGATGATGCTCCGCCCACCATGCATCATATGCAGTTGTTATCCCTGGATCTTCTGCTCCATCTCTCTATCCCCACTATAATCATTGTAAAGCCTGTATCTCTACCTCTACGGTAGCAACAGGAATCATGGGCCCCAATATGGAACATCTCTCGAAGAATGAGAAAACTCTACTCTACTCCGAGGCTCATCCTGAACCTCGCCGAACTATCTCAAAACCCTATCTAGTAGGTGTCTCTCTATGATATGCACACTTGAAATAGTCCTCCCAATTACGTACTATGACTATCTGCAAAATGATAAATGTCTATCCAAATCGGACCACTCCTCACAGTCCATGTATGGTCTCCAAGTGAACTAATCTAGAATGTCGAGCACATATCTCCAATATCCAGTGTCTCCCACATGGCTCTGGGTGATGTGTCCCATGTACCAAAAAACATACGGAGCTCTCTTCGTCGCTCTATAGTAAGTGAAGGACGAAAAATGGATATCCTCTCCCAAGCCCACACCATTAGTAGAGTGGTCCCGCAACTTAGCGACTGTGCATCTTTGTATGCAATATCATGTAAATGGAAATATAACATCCCTAATAGACATGGACCCCAAGCATACATGGTCTCTCTCTCCAACATACCAACCAACATCTCTCCCCATCTAATAGGAAAACCATGACCCCGTCGATCTGGTAAAACTATCCCCCCTATCAGTGTACATAATATGTAGTCAATCCTATCGTATATATCCGCCAACACCGACCATCTGATCTCATAATTCTCTATGCCAAGCCTATTGATATCGTCCACCTGATAAAATCTCGCTAGCTCGGTCAATCCGCATTGGGTATTGTATATCGCCTGCTCTCCTCTAATCGATAGTCTAAGTATCATGTACACATCCTCCAATGTGATAGTCACCTCCCTAGTCGGCAAATGAAACGAAGATGTCTCGGAGTGCCATCGGTCGCACAACATGGTAAGCATCCCTTTGTTTGCCCAAGTGGTGGGCATCGACAGATAGTGACGTCGACCAAGTCTCCACAAGAGTCGTATCTCTGCACTACTCAGATGATCTCTTAGATTGAATGTGTCAGGATGTGTCTCCCATGTATATATAGGATCCAATACAACCTACATTTCAACCACGATGTCAAGATTTTCAAACATTTTTCGTAAAAAAATTTTTTGGAAAATTTTACCAACCAATGCGGCTCACTTTAACAGATGCAGTGCATTCTTAAAAATGTGTTGCACGACAACTCATTTGCATCGCATATTACATATGCGTTGCTCATTTCTCATACCCATTTCTACCTGCTGCAAATGCGGTGCAAAAAAACCAAATGCGGTGCACAAAACAAATGTGGTTCTTTTTCTAAGCCTGTCCACTTCATGCAAATGTGTTTCACTAATGCACATGCGGTTCACTACCCTACATGCATTTATCCCTAATGCAGATGGTTCCATAACTATATATGTGGTGCATTATACTGCAAATGTGTTGATTCCCTAATATGCCTAACCTAACCTAGGTGTGTTTTAGCACATGCGTTGTTTTGCAGTCAAATGCGGTGAATACGATGACATATGCGTTGATCCTAAAAGACCGCATATGCTAATTAATTTTTAAAGGCCTAAAACTAAATGCAAAAATAAAATTTAAGACTTCATTTTTGGGTACATACTGGTGGTCCTACATCGGCTGGCCACCTGAAGGCCCAGATCTGATATCCTCAATGCGTAGCATAGGGAATGGGTGCCATTTTCATCCGCTAGTCAAAGAAAATTCTTAGTTTTCCAAACTCTTTCAGGTGCATAAGAATTAGTTTTCAACCTAATTCCTATTTATAGTTAGGATTTGGGTGGCATTTCTTCTGCCCTTGTTTGTTGGCCACTTATCCTTTCAACTTGAAATGATTCGTACATGTCCGTATCACCTCCGATTTCAATTCTATCAACTCCATAGCATTTCTAACTGTCAAAATTGACTTATCGGGAATATTTCTTGATTTTTTTGAATTTTTTTAAAAAATTGTCAATTTTCCCGATAGGGCATACCCTAACCTATTTCATGTTGGGGCAGGATTGGGGCATATTTTCTTTGACACAACACTGAAACACCATTGTATCAAAGAGGGGCAAACTATAGGCACCGAAAATTGGTCTAGGCCTGCGAACACCACTTTCGACATAATTTTATATTATCCATGGTCATGATTAAATAATGTTTATTATTTAAGTACCCTTTCTAACACATATTTCCTCTATTAATTAAATACTCCTTTTTCATTAATTCATTAATTCATAAATAACCTTTATTCAAATTTGATTAATTAAATAAATCATAATGATTTAATTATGTCGCTAGCTAATTAATTCTTCCTTCTTAATTAAATAATTTATTATTTAATTACTCCCTTTGTCATATTTCAACTATAATTAAATATCTTTATTTAATTATTCATTTAACCCCCTTCAACTATAATTAAATATCTTTATTTAATTATTCATTTAACCCCCTTTATCTATAATTAAATATTTATTATTTAATTATTCAATCCCACCTTTATAACAATAAAATTAAATAAATGATCTTTATTTATTTAATTAAATCTTTTATTTTCGAATGTTGAATTAAATTAACATTTAATTCATATTTATTTTTTTATGTCACATTCTTCTATCAATCAGTTGACTAATCATTCACTCACCTTCTGACTCAAAGATCTATTTTGAGTTCTCCAGTTATCTCCAGATTTAACATCTGATTATCTCTGTGAGAGGACTCTCTATCACAAATAGTCAGTTAACTATTTCTAACTCATATGCATGATGTGTCTATTAATTAAATATATTTATTTAATTAATTAACTCATGTTTGCATTCAAATGCATTATTCTTCAACTTCTAACTTTGTATTTGACATTCAAAGTTTGTTTCTTCTATTTTTAAAGGCTCTTAACTGGAGATTAAGTCTTGAAGTCATGTTCTAACTCACATTCTAACTTAATGTTTATCCTGTAGTCTTTTCTAACGTTCTATCTGACACAAAACTCACATTGCATGGAATTCATTAATCTCATTCGTCGATCTCTCTTTTGAATCTGAGCCGATCGTTTGAAAACCCAAAATCTATAAAATGGTCTGTCATTATCATTATTCCTCCTATCGAAATCATACACTTTTGAGAAGAAACTTATCTTCGATATTTTTCTTAGACACTCGATGAGGTCATGCTTGCATCAATACTGAAAATCTAAGGGAAAAATACTAAAACAATAAAATGGAGAAGAGCAATCAAGATAATTTGGAGTGAATGCATATTTGGTGAGATATCTTCAATTCATTTGTTTAGTTATTCATTATGTTTAGTTATTCATTCTTTGTTGTTTGATTTAGATTAATATTGGTTAGATTAAGATTAACATCGTTTATTCTAGTTGCAGATCATAATCCATATTTTATTCTATGTTACAGTTATTAGCCCAAAACATTAGGTTGATTACTATGTCAAGGAAAAATAGTAAAACTTATTAGATTTTTTTTTTTTTTAATGTGATGCCCTAAACACAAGAATCTATATCAAGATCGTATAATTTTTTTCTATTTTAGATCAATAATTAAGATGAAAGTTGATGTCGATAGGAAACAACTAAGTTTTAATACATGCGTATTTTAATATTTATTTAAAAACATATATTTCTCAAAATCGGAAATAAATATATCCATGGCCTAAAGTTTCAAGCTATAAATACACACACAAAGATTGAAGGAAAAAAAATACTATATAAAGATTGACATCTCATGTAATTTCATTTTTCAACATTTTATCAACAACTAAATTATAGTGTTAATTTATGAAAAAAATATTCAAATAATTTTTTAATATTTTCAAAAAAATAAAAACATAAAATAAACTAAAAAATAAATATTTTATTACATTACATCATTTGAAAATTCAAAACATATCTATCACTTTTTAGCGATTCACGTTTCAAATTTGGATTAGTGTTGGTCAATTCCTTTATAAAAGTGTGACATAGCTTTGTACTTTTACCCAAATTTACTTTCTTATACTTTAAGTTATATTTCATGTATATAGTTTCAGGATGTTTGAGAGTGGTGTCAAATCACTTGGATTTATAATATAAATTCTAGTTTTTGGTAGATCTTATAATTTTTTAGACTCAATCAAATTAAATTAGTAATCAACATATTGAATTTTAGTAATTAGGAGGTCAAATTTCACTAATAAAAAAATTGTATCATCCTTCTCTATCTCTCTATCTCACTCGTTGTTTATCTCTTATGCTCTATACCTCTCTCACACACACACTATTATCATCCCATTATCTAACTCTCTCTCCCTTGAGCTCAATAAATCTCTCTCTCTCTATTTATTCTATTTCTACCTCTCTCTCTCTCTCTCTCTCTCTCTCTCTCTCTCCCATCAACCTTCCCTCTCTACTTTTTAAAACTAAAAAACCTATAAAAAAAATGGGAAAATACCTCTTAAATGAGAAAATGTCAAGTAGAAGTAGATTAAGAAATGAAAATGCAATTCTAGGGAAAAAAATTTAATTATGAACTCATGTCCATATCCAAATGTAGACTCCTTAGTCTTTTTTTTGAAACCTCCAAAGACTATTGGTCTCAATAAAATTTCATTAATCATAAGTGAACTCCAGCCTCACCCTAGTCTCCAAGTATCCATGAGCACCTACACTTGATCACTCCATGCTAATATCCAACTGTAAGATAAAACCCTTATGAATATCCCAATAAAATTACCAATGTACTAAAATATTGAGAGAACCAACAAGAACAATGTCAGAGCTCTAACCACATAATCAAAAACCCAAACATGATATCATGATTTTATCAAATCTCCTCCTAGGAGATCATATACAATAATGCATACACCCCGGTCTCAAGAAAACTCGTATCATGCCAACATTTAATTGTACCCTAGTATAATAAGACAAAATACCAAACACACTCTAAACCAAGAATAAACATCTCCAATCACATGAAGATAACCATATCCTATAGTGAATATTTAAATCTAAAATAACTCTTCTACAACAACATGATCTAAGAGATCCTCCAAGACATCCAAAAACACTAAACAAGATCATCAATCACCAATGATGAATCCACATCACTACCAAAAACTCCCTTTGAACCATGAAACCTAGCTACATATGGTAATGTGACAATCATATCCTAAATGAAGATCAATTATGTTCCACACACTCATCTACAATCTCATTAGCTCCGAAGAACAAGTGGAACCAATATCGCTAAGCCAAGAAGATACAATCACCATCAAAACATCTGGAATCAATCCTATACTACCAAATCATCAATGTCAAAATCTCTCACTAGAAATTGTAACCAATAAAATTTAATCAATCTATCATTAGGGTAAACCCACAAAAGTGGTTTACAATTTGAGTGAGGAAGGAAAAGTTATAAAAAATAATCCCATGCCAAAAATATTAGTTTTTGGGGTTTAAACGAACTTCTTGGTTCAAGCAAACCAAAATAGGGTTCACTATAACCCCGGTTTGAGTGAATCCCCCTTTTCCCACCTTCTCACCCCCTGGTCCATAAAAACTCCATAATTTTTCCTTTCAAAGCTCGTGTTGAGGGTGAAAATGGAGGAGACTTCACAAACCCAACTAGATGATGGTAGTCCTCGGAATGAGCTATCCAATGAATATAAATTTAACATGTTTTGGTTTTATTATGTATTTTTTTAGTTTTATTAAACATAGGTTTTTCACTGAAAATCAAGCTCTTTGTTCTACACATGTGGGAAAATAGAAAATTATCAAAAAAAATAAAAAATATGAGTGCACTAGATATTGAAGTCCTTGATCCAATAAAAATTGATATATACAAAAAAAGTTACGTTGTATATAGTGACGCATATGTTTGAATTGTAAATGGTTTGACTTTAAAACTTGATTAAGGAAAAAATATTCAATAAACCACTATGAAACCAATTGGAAGCACTAGATATTTTAGTTACAAATCTAAATTTTTAAAAAATAGAATTTTATCCTTCATGAAAAAAAAATTATGTTGTATACAGTGAGTGTCACTCCTTAAAAATGTTGTTTACTGAAAAAAAAAGTTTTTGAAGGATATGGAAAATGAAGTGCAATGTGATTCCAAAAATGTTGAAAAAATATATATTTAGAATCTACAGACAAAATGTCACAAATCACTAGTTTGCATCATCTTCAAATTCCTCACAGTTTAGCCACTATAGGTGCTTGAAAGTGAAGATTTAGTAAGAAAAAAATATTTCAGTGTCCAGTTTGGCCAAAAATTGTAAACTAGTATTGTGGGATCACTCATGACATCACTCAATAAAACCATATGCTACAAGTCTCAAAATCGTACACTCTAGGAACTTTAACTATCTATCCTTTCATCTCAATGTAAAATATACTAATACACAAATGATCACATATAATTTCAACTAACAAATTTTGCATCAATACTAAAACAATATCATGGATAAAAATAGTCCATATTCAAGTCATCTATGCAAGTTGTAAGTATAGAAAACCTACAACATTCCACAACTCGTATATCCTAAAAACTAAAATAGGAAAAATCATCATCACATTAGTAACCTGTAAACTAAGATATCAATAAACATAATCCTATATACATCAAGACTAAAATGGAAAATCAACCAAATATCTAATTTTGTAAACCTATCCACGAATGAGTGTATATTAAAGGAACTAATAAAAAATCTAGGAGATAAGAACAATGTCTTAGCACCAAACCAAAATACCACCAAGAAACCACATTCATGAACATAACAGGCCAATTATCAAATGAACTTACATGAAAATGAAACCATAATGATCACCAATACCGTACCTAAACTCAACTCTTACCAACATAAGACTCCAAGTCTCCACACTGGAAACCCATTTCCTCAAACTAGAAGACATATGTTTATCGTTCGCCATCAAAGTCCAACTCTAGAAAATGCATGTAAGCATATACTTGAAAGCACCAAATTGATAGATAGTTATACCATCATAAATATCTCATAAAGACATGTACTCCCTCAAAGGTTTTCCTCTTGAATTGTTGAGATAGTCATAAAATCATACCTTGAATCTCAAGAAGCTACAACTGATGAAACAATTACAATAATCTCTTTGTAGGTCAAAAACTAAAAAGCTACCAAATATAATGTGTACTACACTTCACATGCTCTCTAATGCCCCCTTAAAATTGTAAATCTAATTTTGTATACAAAATTTATGAAAAAAAAGTGTAACTAATAACATTTGACTTCTAAGCCCCATAAAATAATGAAAATTGAAAAACCATGAAACCAAACCTATACCACTACATAGTGCTCAGAGGGAGATTTTTTGTCAACTATTTTACTTGTTGAAATTATAACATTCTAGGTGAAAGTTATTCCCAATTGAAAAAAATACCCAACTTGTCTATTCGGGGTGGTTGGTGGGTAACCCATTTGTGGCACCGAGGTGGCGCTCTACTAGTGGCAACAACATAATGTGGTGGAAAAATCCAAACACTATAAATTTTAATTTCAATTTATTTTACCGCCATAGAGTGGGGGTTGGTATTGGATCCCTACCCAACAAGATGTTAGGACCGAGGGCCTAAGTTCTTGCTAGCCTAGCAATTGTAGATAATAGGTGATAAAATGCCAGGTATGGTAAGTGAGTCGATATCTTACCCATTTAATTTTTTATTCAAAATTTAATAAATAATTTTCACTAGATTTTTTATTCTACAATTATTTTTACTACTTGTGATCCCACAATACTGGTTTACAATTTTTGGGCAAACTGGACACTGAAATAACTTTTTTTCAACTAGATCTTCACTTTTCGGCTCCTATAGTAGCTAAACCGTGAGGAATTTGAAGATGATGAAAACTAGTGATTTTTGACATTTTTTCCATAGATTCTAAATATATTTTTTTCAAAAATTTTGGAATCATATTTCACTTCTTTTTCCATCTCCTTCGAAAACTAGTTTAAAAAATAAAAAACATTTTTAAGGAGTGACCCTCGCCATATACAACATAATTTTTTTTGTATGAAGGATAAAATTCTATTTCTTTTGAATTTATATTTTTAACTATGATATCTAGCAATTTCATTTGGTTTCATAGTGTTTTATTAAATATTTTTCCCTTAATCAAGTTTTAAAGTCAAACCAATTACAATTGAAACATATGCAGACTATATACAACATAATTTTTTTTTTGTGTATCAAAATTTAATTTAATTTTTGTAATGTATCAAGGACATCAATACCCCACCCGAACATAAAGTTTAAAATTTATTTTTGATAATATGTTATTTTTCCACATGTGCAGAATAGAGAGCTTGATTTTTGGTGAAAAACCTATGTTTAATAAAACTAAAAAAACACATACACAATAAAACAAAAACATATTAAAATTATATTCATTGGATAGTTTGTTCTAAGGAATACATTGATGATTTTAAATAAATTTTAAATGAATTCATTTCATCCGCCAAAAGTTAAATCAAAAGTGATTTTTAATCAACATTTTGATAGGTGTAAAGGAGAATCTGTTGTAGGTATGGTTTAAATCTAGTGGGGTTATATCCAAAGGGGTTTGATCTAAGGTGGTTTGGTCAAACCATCCTGAATCGAAATTCTTAAAATAGAAATTTTTATGGCTTAAATCATTATATTTTCTAAAAGTATGTGATTTCAGCAAAAATTAAAATCTCCCAAAAATTGTAAACAATTTGGTGATTAAACAATTGTATGATCGAGGGAGTAATTTGATTTTTTTTTTGTATTTTCCATAGTGGCCAAAATAGGGAAAATTTTATATCATTTTTTGTTTCTCAAGCATCTTACATATAATGGTGAGGTCTATATTGTCTCAGGATTCCCTATGTGAAACTTCCCATAAAAATCCCCTCATATGAAAGTGCATTCTAGGAAACCCTTTTCACCATTTTTTAAAACCCTAGATCTAAAAAAATCTAACAAATCTGTAAACCCCAAAATTCCAAATCTATAAAACAACACCTTCACAATGTGTCTATACCTTGTAATTCTTCATATATTTCTTGCATTACCATGGATTCAAATTTTCACCAAATCTACTCAAGCAAGGCTTATCAAAAAACTAGGAGCTCATGCCTCTCAAACTATGAAAGCTTTGATACCTCTTCAATAATAATGCATCAATATTTGATTCATTTATAATCCATTTCTTAAAAAATCTCATGAGATAAAAACATGCATACAAGCCTACAAAATATCCAAATTCATAGATCAAATAAACAATCCATAAGATAACACAAGATATATGCTAGGAAGAACCACAAGAGGGAAAACCTAGCCTCCAAAAGCATCCATGATACATTTGTTATTCACCAAATAAATAATACATGTACTTACAAAGTTACAATGAACACATGAAATATCAAGCCTCTCCAATGCATCTACCATGTGTCCATGCATGAATCCACACATCCCATGCCATGCTTCACATATATGCACTCCTCAAAAAAGACACAATAATATAATGGTCCACTCACCTAGACAACCTTAATCAATAATCATTTGTTTTCTTTTATAGACACAAGCTAACACAAATACAACCAACTGGTAAGATAAAACCATATACCTCCGAAAACCCATTGACACCTCATTTAATATTGCATACTATGTTTTCACATTATTAAAGATTTCCTCAAATATTAAATCATTATCTTATGTTTCCCACACATAAAATAATTAACCCAATAAATTATAATACAACTTTATAAATGGCCTCAAATAATCACCTAATATTGCTAAGAAAATATTCTAGATGCACCACAACTATATAATTATTTAATTATAACATTATAATTTATCAATTTATACAATGGTGTACAACACCAAATCGTAACATAAATATACAACTTTAGGATACAAGAATAATTTTTATAAGTCCAATATAAAGTCATAAAAATAAATACATATAAGTCATTTAAATGGATTAAATTTTAGATTTAAATCCCTTCAAATCATTAATTTCTCAAAGATGAAACTTCTTCCATTAAATTATCTAATTCGCATAGGGACTTCAGAGCATCTTTTTTATCTTTTGTACTATTTCTCTAATAGGGAGAAAACTTTCATTATTGGGATAATTATATTTTGTAACTATAGTGTAGGAAAATGCATACCCTTTTATTTTCACACTTGTTTGGGCCCACCTTGCTTTGTTTATCCTTATTTATGCCTTAAATGGTCCTATTTTGCATCCACAAACCTAATAAATTATATCTTTTTATGGCTAATTTCGACAAGCATCAAAGGATAAATGATAATTTAATGATTTTGGTTGTGCGTCCTTGATTTGTGGATTGGGACTAAGATGCCACCTAGGGCGTCTTTGTCCTCCAAAGGTCTTGGGACCCTCTTTTCAAAAGAATATTAAAAGGCACCCTTTTTGGAGTCTATGCCTGGAGTTTCAAGCCTTGAGACTAAGATGCCACCTAGGGCGTCTTAATGCCCCTTAAGTATTTTCAGAATTTAATTTCAAATCTTGGTGGGATTTAGCCTCCTTTAATTAATAATTTCATATGCACTAGATTTTTTGTTAAAATGCACAAGACAATTGAGAGGGGGGGTGAATCAGTTGTATCAAATAACTTAACTTTTAAACTCAATATTTTCTCTTTAACATCAATATGCTATTAAGTGTAAACATGAAATTTAGATAACAAAAAGAAAAAAACCAGAGACACCAGATTTATGTGGAAAACCAAATGAGGGAAAACCCAATGTGAGGATCACCTCACAATATAGTAGTAATACAATACTGGATACAAAGGCTCACTGCCCAAATGCAAGGGCTCACTACCCAAATACAAAGGCTCACTGCCCAAATGCAAGGGATCACTACCTTGAAAGGAATCACTATCTAGAAAGGAGGCTCACTGCCTACAAAAATCCAAAAATATATAAATGAAGATCCACCACTTGGGTTGCACACATTCACAACCTGATCAGAAGATTGTAGATGCCATCACCTCACTACTTTCAGGAATCTAACACCTTAAATTATTGTTGCCTTAATTCACTCTTCCACTCTATGCTTTTTGCACTTGTTCACACACTTCACTCACTTGTTTGATTTGTGGATGGATGGATATCAAATTCGCTACAACTTGATTTTCTTTTGTACCATCATTAACCTCAAGAAAATTCTCCAAGGTCGACTATACCATTTCATTTACAAATTCAAATTAGGCCGGCTACTCAAAATTCCTACGATGGATAAGAATGAGAGAGGACTAATTACATATTTAATCTAGGACCCAAATAACATCTTGATCATGCACACACTTTCTTAAGATGATGCAAAAGCATAGTATAATGTGTAGGCACTAGGTCGGCCAAACCTAATGAAAACACAAAATATCTTTGAAGTACGTGCATCTCTAGTAAGATAATCACACGTGAATCCCTCAACATGCTTCACTAGACATTCTACCATTTCTAAGAACACCTCAGGTACATCCATTGCAATTGCAAAAAACTTTATTCACAAAGAGCACTTCATCAATCCAACTGAACTAATCAACAAAACACAGAAGATTTATCTTCCAGAGCACTAAATCACAAGAAAGTTTGTTAGAACACAGGAACCATCAAAAAGAGTCATCTCCCAGATCCACAAGATCTAAGACCAGATATTAGAAGACTATGGAGCCAAAACATTTCTCCCAGACCACAAATAGAAAGTTTTTCCAAACCAATTCACACACTGGTGAACGCACCTTCTACTCACCATTGACTCAAAATCTAAAACTCAATATATAAACTTCATTGAATATTATGAACATACTTATAGATCCTCATATGCATAGGATCAATACAAAGAAAATGTGGAGCACAATACCATACAACATTCAGAACACACTTCAACACCGCTTTCATTATTTCTCAAATTTTTCCAAAAACACTTGGCAAAAACACAACTACAACTTCATAAATATAGCTCCATGTGCTCTAATAACTTCTAAAGTATCTCAACTATAAAAATACCATTTGTACATAACATGAACTATGTTGACATCAATGACAACATTAATGACAACACCATCAACCACATCCATACTTGCAACAATCTACCCCTTTGTCATTGATGGCAACACATGGTATGAAAAACCAACAAAGACAACATACATGATTTTCAGAAGTTAAAACTTGCCAAGCATAAAATATTCACATGATTCTTTCCCTCTCCCCCCCTTTGAAATGAATGGAAAAGGAAATCCTTTCCATATAAAGCTTTGTTCAGTCCCCCTTAGGATTACACCCAGATCACATGCTGCAAAAATGCACTTCTCTACTCCCCCTGAGGAGTAGACCTCCATCATTAGTCCAGAACAAAAGAATTCTGTGAATCCACTGGACTGATGCACCTCTATGTGCACTTAGTTCAAAGAAGGAGGGGTAGTAACCCATAACTTCCCTCTGAGATACTCAAAGGTATCCTTCAAAAGGGCCTTAGTGAATATTTATGCAACTTGTTCCTTGGTAGGTACTTATTCAACTCTAACTTCATTCTTCAATATTTTCTCCCTCAATAATTGATACTTGATAGATATGTGATTTTTTCTATAATGCATCACTAATTTCTTTGAAATATTTATATCACTTGTATTGTCACAAAATATAGAAATAGGTTCATCAGGTTTACCACACCTATGCCCATCAAGGTTTGTTTCATCCAAAAGTACCTATGTACAATAGGATGTTGCTGCAATATACTCTAATTTTGTAGTGGATAAAGAAATTGAATCTTTTTTCTTCCTCAACCATGAAACTAATCTTCCTCCAAGAAAGAATACACCACCACTTGTACTCTTTTGGTAATCTACACAACCAGCCCAATCTGCATTAGTGTAGGAATTCAAGGTGAAATCGTTGTCTTTCAGATACCATAGCCCATAATCTGGAGTTCCTTTAATATATTTGAATATCCTCTCCATAGCTATTACATGTTCTTCCTTAGGTTCTTCTTGAAATATTTCAACTAAATATATTGCATGTATCATATCAAGTTTATTAGCAGTAAGATATATTAGTCCACCAATCATAGATCTATACATGCTCTGATCAACTTTACTAGATTCATCATTTTTACTCAACTTACATCTAGTTACCATAGGGGTACAAACCGGTTTGGATTCATCCATTCCAATCTTCTTTAACAATTCATTAACCTACTTAGATTGTGAAATGAATATCCCTTTGTCAATTTGATTTACTTGAAGTCTAAGGAAGAAATTCAATTCACCAATCATAAACATTTCAAATTATTTTTGCATCTTCATCAAACATCTTACACATACCTTCATTTCCACCAAAGATGATGTCATCAACATAGACCATAGCTATTAATATCCTATTTTTCTCAACCTTGAAGTAAAGATTGTTGTCTATGGACCCTTTGTTGAATCCTTTCTTCGTCAAGTATTTATCTAGTCTTGCATACAAAGCTCTGGGAGCTTGTTTAAGTCCATATAATTCCTTCTTTAATTTACAAACCATGTCTAGTTTGTTAGATAGTTGAAAACCTTCTGGTTTCTCCATATAAACTTCTTCTTCCAATTCTCCATTCAAAAATGTAGACTTGACATCCATCTGATATATTTTGAATTCTTTATAGGCTAAAAATTCCAAGAACATTTGAATGGCCTCCATTCTTGCTACAGGTGAAAATTTTTCCTCAAGATATATTCCTTCAACTTGTGAATATCCTTTACATACAATTATTGGTTTAGTCCTTACTACTTCACCATCTTAATTCAGCTTGTTTCTGAATACCCATTTTGAACCAATTACATTCTTGTTTGCAGTTCTAGGGACAAGCTCCCATGTCTCATTCTTCTCTATTTGTTGCAATTCCTCTTTCATTGCTCTAAGCTAGATTTCACCATCACATGCTTCATTCAGAGTCTTGGGTTCTATCTTAGAAAGTAAACACAAGTTTACCTCAACCACTTTGCTTCTTGTCTTCACTCCTTCACTTTTGTCTCTAATTATCTATTCCTCTGGATGATTTCTCTGAAAATATTTAGGAGTCTTGGGTGTAGGCTCCAGAATCTCTTCTATTTCATTACTTTGTTCTTTCTCTTCATTTTATTCTTCTTGTATTTGAACATAGATAGGATCATCAGGTTCAACTTCAGTTATTTCCACTGGTCTATGAATAGTTTCATCAAATTTTACATTAGCACTTTCAATTATTTTCCTCGGTCTCTTATTAAAAAATTTGTAAGCTTTGTTGTTGTTTGAATATCCAAGGAAAATTCCTTCATCACATCTAGAATCAAAATTTCTAATGTTTTCATCATCCCTTCTAATGAGATATCTACTTCCAAATACCTTAAAGTATTTAACAGTAGGAGCCTTGCAAATCCACAACTCATAAGGGGTCTTAGTGTTGTTACCTCTGATCTGAACTCTTTTAAGAATGTAAAAAATAGTGTGGATTGTTTCTCTCCAATATACATCAGGAAAATTTGCTTCTTTCGTCATAGTTTTGGAAGCCTCTTGAGCAGTTTGGTTCTTTCTTTCCACAACTCCATTCTACTAAGGGGTTCTTGGAGTAGAATAATGTGTTTTATACCATGCTCTTAATGAATGTATTGAACTCACAAGATGCAAATTCTCAACCTCTAACAAACCTTAAGAATTTTATTTTCAAATTTTCCTCATTTTCTACTCTTGCTTGAAATACTTTGAATCTATCAAGATCCTAAGTTTTTTCTCTAAGAAATATAACCCATGTCATCCTAGAGTAGTCATAAATTAAGAGCATAAAATACCTGTCTCAATTTAGGCTTCTTGTTCTTGTAGGACCATAGAGGTCTGTATGGATTAATTCTAGCATTTTAGAGGATGATTGATCCTTTCCTTTAAAATTGTTCCTTGTCTATTTTCCCATCTAAAAACTTCTATAGATTGAATGTGAAGGATCTATGATTCTAGGAAGATCTCTAATAGCTTCCCTAGAATTAATCTTGATTAGATTATTAAAATTCACATTTCCCATCCTTCGGTGCCAGAGCCAACTCTCATTAATCTGAGAAACAAAGCACCGAATATCTCCACCTTTAAGTCGATATATGTTTCCATGAGTTCTTCTTCCATTTTCTACCATAGTTTCAGATTCTTTCTTGATCTCACACGTTATCCTAAAAGACAAGCTTAAAAACTTTGCTTCACATTTTTCCAACACTTCAAAGATTATGCCTTAAACCCTTTACATAGTAAACATCATCAGTATTATTTTTTCCATCAAAACTAATTGTTCCTTTACCAAAAATATTAGCATCAGATTCATCTCCAAATATGACTATACCTCCATCATACTTCTCAAGTTTCATAAACTTACTCTTATCTCAAGTCATATGATTTGAACATCCATTGTCAATTACCCAAAAGTATTCATCTTGTATGGCATGAAAAGCAATAACCAGAGTACCTTTTGTTTCATCCTTCTAGCTTTCTGGACCATATTCCTTTGCATATCTCCCATGATTAGTAGATACAACTTTATTTTCTAGGGCTAGAAACAAACATTCATCTTTATCTTCCTTAAAGTCAAATTCATCATTAGAAATTCTTGCATCTTCCTTGACATAATATAATTTCTTGAACTTCCCGTCCTTTTTATCTTTGTGATTTTTATTATTATCCGTATTCTTCTTTTTTGTAGCTCTATTAGGACATCTTTATGCATAATGACCAATATTTCCACAACTGAAACACTTAAAGGGTAACTTACTTTTATATTTACCAATACCTTTCTTCAATATCCTTGTGAAATTTGCTTCTAAATCTTCTCAATCTTCACCATCTGAATCATCTCCTATCTTCGCTGCTTTAAAGGTTGTTTTAGTCTTCTCCCTATCTCTTGCAAATTTTCTCATCTCAAATGCAATCAGGGCACCAAATAAATGCTCCTTAGTAAATATCTTCGGATCATACTATTCTTCAAGTGCAAATACTTTGTCACTGTAATTGTATGGTAAGGTCATCAGGATATTATCAATTATATCTTCATCTGACATGGTACCACCTTGATTCTTGATTTTTGTTGCTATAAGTTCAACTCTCTGATAATAACTTGTAATGTCTTCTCCCTCTTCAATTCTCAAGTTCTCAAATTTTTACTTAGCAGTTAGTTTCCTTAACAATTCTACTCTATCATTCCCTTCATAAATGTTTTTAAACTTTGTCCATACTTCATGAGTAGTAGGTAGAGAAATAACTTTTTTTAATTTAGTTTTAGATAAGGCACTAAAGATAGCATACCTTGCTCTTTCATTTTCTTCAAAAGAAGCAACCTCATCAACAGAGGAAGGACCAATTGTAGGTATCACATACTTTGTCTCCATATCTTTCCAAGTGTTGAAATTTAGTGAAATCAAATAACTTCTCATCTATTCTTTCCAGTCACTGTAATCAACTCCATCAAAAATAGGAATCTACAACTTGTGCACCATCTTATCTACCTCAAGCGATTAAGATTTTCACTAAGGAACCAAATCTCTATTACCAATTGTTGAAATGCACAAGACAAATGAGACGGGGGGGGGGGGCAGATGAATCAGTTGTATCAAATAACTTTACTTTTAAACTTAATCTTTACTCTTTAACTTCAATCTATTATTAAGTGTAAACATAAAATGTAGATAATAGAAAGAAAAACACCAAAGAAACCAAATTTACATGGAAAAACCAATGAGGGAAAAATCATGATGAGGATAGTAATGCAATATTGGATACAAAGGCTCACTACCAGAGGGATCACTACCCAGATACAAAGGATCACTACCCAAATGAAAGGACTCATTGCCTTGAAAGGACTCACTGTCCAGAAAGGAGGCTCACTGCCTACAAAAAATAAAAAAGATATAAATGAAGATCCACCACTAGGGTTCCACACATTCACAACCTGATCATAATATTGTAGATGCCATCAACTCACTTCTTTTAGGAATCTAACACTGTAAAGTACTATTTCCTTAATTCTCTCTTCCACTCTCTTCTTTTTCCACTTGTTCTATTCGTGGATGGATGGATATCAAATTCGCTACAACTTTATTTTCTTTTATACCATCTTCAACCTCAAGAACATTCTCCAAGGTCAGCTATACCATTTCATTTACAAATTCAAACTAGGTCGGCTACTCAACATTCTCGCGGTGGATAAGAATGAGAGAGGACCAATTACAGTTTTAATCTAGGACCCAAACAACATCTTGGATCACACACACACTTTCTTAAGATGATGCAAAATCATAGTATAACGTGTAGACACTAGGTCGGCTAAAACTAATGAAAACACCAAAAATCTTTGAAGTACATGCATCTCTAGAAAGATAATCACATGTGAATCACTCAACATGATTCACCAAAAAATTTACCATTTTTGAGAACATCTTAGGTACATCTGTAACAATTGCAACAAAATTTATTCATAGAGAGCACTTCATCAGTCCAATCAGACCAATCAACAAAACATAGAAGCTCTAGAGTAGGTCTTTCGAAGCACCAAATCACAAGATAGTTTGTTAGAACATAAGAACCATAAAAAAGATTCATCTCCCAGATCCGCAAGATATAAGACTAGATATCAGAAGACCGCAAAGCCAAAACATTTCTTTGAGACCACAAACAAAAATTTCTTCCAAACTAGTTCACACATCGATGAACACACCTTCTACTCACCATCGACTCATAAGTTAAAACTTAGTATATACACTTCATTGAATCCTATGAACATTCTTACAGATCCGCATAGGTATACAATCAATATAGAGAAAATGTGAAGCTCAATACCGAAGCACATTTAGAACACAGTTCAACACTACTTTCATTATTTCTCAAATTTTCTCAAAAGCACTTGGCAAAAAAACAACTGCAAGTTCATAAATATAGCTCCATGTGCTCTAAGCACTTCTAAAGTATATCAACTATACAAATACCATCTGTACACAACATGAACTATGTTGACATCAATGACAACATTAATGACAACACCATTAACCAAATCCATACTTGCAACATTGTTCTGGTGTAATTTCAGGATATTAAGCATGGATAAGTATAAATACAAGGTTATTTCACTCATTTTTACCTAATAATTTTTTGAGAGAATTCTTAATAGCATAATTGAGTTCAAAAGAGCATTCAAGAGAAATTCATCAAGGATTTGGAGCCATCATCAAGATTCAAGCATCATGTGTGATTTTGAGCTAACATTTGTGATGTAGGGTTTTGATTCAAGCAATCAATTCAAGTCAAGATTTATCAATCATTAATTTGATTCAAGATCTACATTCAAGCGAGCCACTTAATACAAGTTTTTGGATTTCATAACAAGGGTTTGGTGAGTTGCAACATAACACTTTGTTCATTCATCATTTCCCCCAATTATTTCATTCCATTCCAAGGTTTAATTAGTAACAAGGGGTTTGACCAAGGAAAACCCCCATTTACTAACAATCAACAAGTTTTTCCTCTCTTGTGTGTTTATGTTTGAAGATTTAGGTTGAAGATCATTTGAAGTGCAAAGTTGTAAAGTTGCAAAGTTGCATTACAAAGCTGTTATCTTCACGGAAAGTCACCTATAGGCTAGATCTAGAGGTTTCAGGACCCTAGATCTGAGAAGAAGGAAGTGCAGAAATTGACCCTTAGGATCATATTTTGAAGTTGTAGAAATTCAGATTGGGACTAAGTTAGTAGTAAGGGCATATTAGTCCTCCATATGGTATTTTGTAGAGATTCTTTGAGATTGTGTTTTGACATTCGAAGATTTTGCATCTTCCCCAAAAAAAAACAGTGGGACTAAGATAATGGTAAGGGTGTCTTTGTCCCCCCTAGCATATTTTGACAACATTTTTGCATTTCCAGAATCCTTATCAAATTTTAAGACTTCCTAGGTACATACATCCTAACTTGTTACTTTATTTTTTCATTTGCACTCATTAAATGGCTTGCATTATTAGGTTTTGTAAGTGGAATATCAAGTTGTCCAATATTTTTCTTGGTGGTGAACCCTTCAAAGCCTAAGGAACCCCCCTAGTTCTTCCTTGTTGAGAATTGAATCACCTTGGGGTTGATAGTCAATCCAATTTGGGATCCTAGGGAATCCTTGAATGATTAGTGGGACAAAACTAGTGTTTATAAATAAAGCATCTATTTTCCAATTAATCAGTAACTATTATTTCCATGTTGCAATGAGATTATTAAAATTTTGATAACCAATAATTCCTTGACATTTCTTCCTACATACAACAATGTTGACGGTATAGTCATCACACTCATATTTGCATTTTCTAGGACAAATAATTATTTATAAATTAGGTCTTTAAAATCTTGTTTGATTGTTTATGTGTCTTATAAATCTATATTGTGTTCTTTGAGAATATTTATTTCAAGATCTATGCTTTCTATCACAATATTTGATTTGATACCATTTATATCATTTTGAAATATTTTTCATTTTTATTAATGGCTTGTCTAGTAGAATATTTTTTCCATACTATATGCTTATGATTCATGTGTAATAGTATCAAAAAAATTAATATTTCTCATAATATTTTCATTAAGAAATATATTCACATAATTTTTTACTATTTCTTCAATATCCTTCTTTTCAAGAACCAAATATCTTTTTTTTTATTATTCTATGGCTATCATTCTTCAATGTCACACTTTTCTCCTCTACATTTTTATGCAAAAAATATATGCATTTTTTTAATACAAAAGATGCCACCTATGGTTATTTTCTCAATCCAAAAGTCACAAGCATTTCTAAAATCTTGGAATTTATTAAATATTTCAAATATGTATTTATCGTCACCTTGTACTTCTAAATTTTCAAAAATTAAAGGTGCATCCAATGCTTAAATGTTGAAAGACTTAAAACACTTTGAATATAATAAGTTAACACTTATACCCATTCTTGAATTTTCTCTCTTGTCACCTTTTATTTTCATGTTCTATGCACAAGCTTTGTATTTGAATCATGGAATTTAGGTATATCTCTCTCATGTGTCAAGTGGCCCATGTCAACTCTTGAAATTTGTTAGTCATATTTTGTGACCTCTTCACTATATCTATCATTCAATGGATTGACAACCTCCACATATTGGTCTCTAAAAGAATATAACATTAACATTGAGGAAACTTGATTTTTTTGACTTGGGGAAATGACTACATAGTAATTTAGTTGTTACATCAAAATCGGGTTCAATAATCTCCTAATATTTTCTCTTTTAAAATTGTTTTCCTTAAAAATTGAGAAGAGGAAGGGATTTTAGATAGGCTCAAAGTAAAACATGAAATAGTTGGAGGTAGAATACTTTTAACTAGAGGAGACTCAAAGGTGTCATCAAAGGATGAGAGGGGAGATATGTGAGTAGATTCATCTCTATCCATAGTATTTTGATGTGATTGAGGCATTTTTTAAGGTGATACATTTACTTCTAGGGGGTTCCTATCACTCTCTTCAGGAATTTCTTCAACATTAAAATTCATCAGAAACCTCCTCTCATAATCTGGTCTTGGTTTTAAGGAGATATTGAGTGTAATTTCTTTAAATTTTTCCATCTCTTTCAAGTTCCTTGCCAACTCCTTCATCAACTCTTGTTGGTGTGCTCCTATTTCCAAAATTTTGGGATTGATGTTAACTAAATATGTTGTAGCATATTTCTCAAATTGTCTAATTGTCCTAGAGGTTTCCTCTATAGGCCAAAAAATAATATTTTTCCTTCTCTTTGCATCCAAACACTTTTAGGTATTCCTTAAAATAAAGAGATTTTTTTTAATATATTTCATTTCATTCATGATCTAATCAGTAGGATTAATGATTTTAAATTGTATTGATTCTAAATAAAATTGATCAACCATGTATAAGTTATCGTCTTATATTCCTTCAACATCTAGATTCAAGTGATAATCGCTAATTTGTTGGATGGTCAGCCTAGACCAATATCATTTCCTTACTTCAAAATCATTTTCAATGACCTTCAAATTTGGAAAAAAAAATTCACCACAAGCCTCATTTGGAAGATTATTTGAATTACTCCCTTAGGTTGAGATAGGAATCCTCATGGTGGACTACGATAGTCTTCGAGTCAGAGAGTGAAGGTGATCCCATGGCATACGTTGATGACCTTATGCCACTGAATCTCTAACTATCCACCTTCGTGAGAAAGGGTGATCCAAAGAACCACCCAAGTATCATGGAGTATTAACCTTGGGGTGTCCCCTCAAGGTGGTGGGCCTACATTGAGTTAGCAAACCCATAATACTAATTTTAGGCTTGTGCTATCTAGAGTGTCTTCTTGTGATATACTAGTGCTTGTCATTAGTTTGAGTTAGTCCTAGACCCTTTGCTTATTTTTTTTTGTGTTTTATGTCCTTTGCCCTAGTCTTCCCCTAACCTCAGTGGAAAATTTTCTTCTTATGGGGGTGAAATTTCATTGTGGATAGACGATCCTACCCTAAAAGGGGTGATTTCGTGCCCTGAGTCTGGTCTAGTAATCCTTTAGGAAAAATTGTCCTTGTCAAGGGAAAATTTGCTTGTGGGTCCCTTAGTTAGGTGACTCTGCATCTGCCCGTTCATTGAATAGGCGATACTTCCTAGTCTATAGGCAATTCTAAGTCTAGTTTGTGCCATCCCCATCCGCCTGTTCCTTGAATATGCAATCATGCTATCCATAGTGGTGATCTCATGTCTTGATCCTATCATCAATGTTCGTACATCCCTTAGAATAGGAAAACTTGTTGTCTGCAGGGGTAATTTTTCTTTGAGTTTGTACCATCTCCATCCATAAATCCCTTAGAATAGGTGAACCTACTGCTCATAGGGGTGATCCCTCTTTGAGTCCATACCATCTTCATCCATACCTCCCTTAGAATACGTGAACCTGCTATCCATAGGGATGATCCAACTTTGAGTCCATACCATCCATGTCCACACATATCCCTAGATAGGAAATCCTATCCCTTGTATAGGTGATTAGATCATCTTCAATCCATGTAGAGGCCTTCCCTAATAGGAAATGTTTTTCCTTTCTTGGGAAATCATGCATACCTCTTCGTATAGTTAGTCTACATAGGTGATCTTGTATTTACCAATAGGCAATCCTAATACCTATAGGGGAAATTTTTTGATATCCATAGATAGGCGAATCCATGATCTAGAGAGGCAAGTGTGCTATACATAGAGGCGGATCCACTTCCCACACAAAATCTAGAGATTCAATCCTTTGTGTCACGAATAGCCTATATCTTCCTCAGTCTAAAACCATAGTGCAATCATTTTTATTGTGGATATCCATTTACAAATGATTAATTTCATCTCATCAACCCTCATCAATCTATCCAAACATCATTCCCTTTGAGCAAGGAGTCAGCTAAACTTATCCTTCATTCATCCGATAATCATCCTCATCATTTTAGTTGTATCCTTAAACTTAGGAATCTATCCCATTACATCCTTCAATCATCCTAATTTGAGCTTCAATCCAATCCTAATACAAGATTCAATCCAATCCTAATCTAAGATTAAATCAAATCTCAATTTGGGCTTACTTCACATCCCAATTTGAGCCTTAGTCCATCTTCATCCAAGATCTTTTGATATCGAAACAAATCTTAAGACCCTTTTCTTCCATGTTCTTCTAGTCCATTCTATTAAAATTTTCACAATCTCTCATTTTCTTCTAATCATCTATTCCCATATTTTCAATCCACATCCATCCAATCCAACATCATGAATCCTTATCCTTCATCATTGCAACAAAAAATAGTAGTCAAGGGAAATCCCAATTACATTGAGGATGATAATGAAAGTCTTGTTGGTCAACATGAGTATGATATATACCCCCTTGATGCTATAATTTCTAGTAAGCTTTCTCCAAACATCATCCAAAATCCAATCAATCACCCAAGTTATCCCATCATTCCTTCATGCACACCTAATAACAATCCTTATGCTACCTTTGACAATGGATATCCATTGTCTTCCCCATCCACATATCCATCATATCCTTCATCTACATCTCTCTCTTATCCAACACCCACATCCTCCTATCCTAATCCACCATCTCAATATTATGACCTTAATTCCCCATCCACTTTCTCTAACATCAATCCACCATCCACATATTGTTGTCCTAATCCTCCATCCATGTCTTCCTATACTAATCCAACTCCCACATCCTCTTGTCCTAATCCATCATGCCAATCTTCCCAACTTAATCCTCCATCCCAATATTCATACCATAATTCCCCATCCACTTTCTCTAACATCAATCCACCATCCACATATTGATATCCCAACTCCCCATCCATTTCCTCCTATACTAATCCACTACCCACATCCTCTTGTCCTAATGCATCATCCAAATATTCCCACCTTAATCCACCATCCCAATATTCCTACTTTAATTCCCCATCCACTTTCTCTAACATCAATCCACCATCCACATATTCCTATCCTAACCACCCATCTATGGCCTCCTATACTAATCCACCACCCACATCCTCTTATCCTAATCCACTAGACCCCAATATTCCCACCTTAATCCACCATCCAAATAATCTTACCTTAATTCCCCATCAACTTTATCCAACATCAATCCACCATCAATTTCATCTTATCCTAATTGACCATCCATATCCTCATATGACACTCCATCTTCCACTCCATCATGTCCTAATCCACCAATCCATAATCCTAGTCTCCACCCATTCATAATCCTTCATCTACTCCCACCACACCATCTAAGCCTACAATAAGAAAGTACCTCATTCTAGATGTCATCCAAGGACTTATGACAAAGAATACATCCCCAAATCCACATACTGATGTCATGGAGCCATGTCACCCCACTCCACTATGTAGGATTGCTAGTGATGAGATCCTTTTCTATTCCACTCCTAACAATGTACAAACCATTGAAACCATCAAATCCATCAAATCTATTGAATCCATTGAATCCCCATCTTCTACTCCTAGAGCTACCAAACCCATCGAAGACACCCAAATCCAATCCACTCCCCCTAGTCCTAGTATCACCAAAATCCACTCTATGTAACTTCATGAATCCTCCATCTTTTCATTTCCCCCATTCAAGGAGTCCATCCAACATTCTTCTTCCACCACACCATCTCATCCAATCCATATCAAGATCATAGCCCCCCATCCACTCCATCTCATGATCCCCTTGTCACTGAAGATCCAATCACCCGGTCGCATGATCCCTTATCACCCATTATAAAAAATCAAGATCCTCTCATATCACCTAATCCCTCTCCTGATCTCTTCACACTTGCTCCTCTAAATCTAGATGCTACCATACCATCATCTCTATCTCATGATCAGTTATCACCACCTAACCTAACTATCCCAAAACCAATTCCATATCCTCTTGGTACCCTTACTTTCATCCATGGTGGTTTCCTTGTAGAAGAAGAGAAAATCATATACAACACCCATCCTCCTCCACCTAATAATGAAATCACATCATGCTTCCAAAATAATAAGCACCCTACCATAGATCGAATGATCAAGATCATGAACTACCAAGGAAAAGGTTTAGGCCTTCATGAGCAAGGTATTTTCGAGCCCATCCATGTCAAAGAACACCCACATGCACAAGGTCTTGGATATATATCTCCTGACTCACAATCCAGAAATATTGGTACAACCTCCATACATCCTCAATGAGCCTCTTCCAAAATAATACAATTCTCTTCTTATCACTCCACTAAACCATTTGTAACCATCTCCCTTCCTCCTTCATATCACCTCAAAACAACCATCCATATTCCTCCAAATCCTCCAAATCCATTTTGGGTTCTTATGTTTCTCCACCCACCATAACCAATCCTTCTTCCATTACATCTATTTTGGGTTCCTATGTCCCTCCATCTACCATCACACATCCTCCATATAATAAGTTCATTTTAGGACCATATATCCATCAATCACCTATCCATATCACCCATCATAAACATCATGCTCTCATTTTCCCTAATCTAGATCAACAAAGGCACATAACCACACATCCTCCATCCAAAAATAATCCTAAAAAGCCTACCTCTATCACCCCATTCATTTACTCTCCACCTCATCCATCTCCTCACACCCATTCTATTTATATTAAAAGAACTTTGGATGCCAAAATGAAAATGCATAAATCCAAAAATCCACATGGATCTAAAGTTACCCAAGTACCCTCTAAAGGACATGATGAAGAGAAGAAAAATCTCATCCAAAAGTGTAATCAATCCCAAAGGCTACACAAGCCAAGTAAAGCAAAAATAAAAACCATGTGGATCCCAGAGAAAAAAGATGCAACGAATTCAAATGAAACATCCATAATGACATCCAAATTTTCTAATCCCAAAGCTCCACATCCTCATCCTCTATCTCCTAAATCTATTTTGGGTCCTTATGTCCCAAAGTTCTGTTGGACTCAGGGGAACACTGAGAGGGGGGGAGTGAATTAGTGTTCTGCAGATTTGAACTTTATTATTCTGATATTTAAATCTTTTCAATAATAAACCAAAGGAAAGATGAAAACACAAAAATTAATCATCCACAACACCATAACACAAGGATTTTTATAGGGAAAACCTATTAGGGGAAAAACACGGTGGAGGTCAATCCACAATTTGAGTACTCAAATATAAGTTTTACAAAATGGGAATGCACTTGCATTCAAGATCATTGCCTAGAGCTCACTACCTTACAAAATATTCCGATAAAACCATCTGAAGGTTTGAACTGAAGTGATAGAATCTACTTATGCTAGGTTACAATTTCGATTAGCCTCATAGATAAGATTTTGGACCTTTTATCTGATTTTGTACTTCGATGTGCTCTTCACATCACAAATCCATGTATAGATGATTTCACATTACTATCCTTCTGAATTTTACATCACACACTAGCATACTTTTCATCTCGCACATTCACTTCTCCAAAATGATACAACAAATCTCATATATATATCCGCTATCAAAGATTTGATCATCCATATGTCACCTTTAATAAAACATAAAATACTTTCCATTTGTCAGCTAAATCCACAACTAATTCTTTATGCGTACCATCCATAGTTGGCCATAGCATAGAGAGGACCCAAATAAACACGTTCGAACACAAAAACATTTAACCAATTACTTATTAGACATCTCCATCAACTATATCCATCAAGTCGGCCTTCTAGCATAGATAATTAGAAAATTAATGCACCAGATCTCCTAGATTGTACATAAGTAAATGCACACCTTGATAATTTTTGAATAAGGTAGTACAAACATCAACACACCTTTCTTTGAGATCCACAACTCAAAATAATAGTCTGGTGAAGTATACAAATAGACATCTTTACCTTTAACCGGATACCTTGTTCTTCATTTTGTTCTATCGGTATGAACCAATACTAAACTATGGACCAGATGAAAGACTTCATTTGCCATCAATGACAATACTAGAAGCCATATGCCAAAAATCTCCCCCTTTGGCATTGATGGCAAGACTTAGTGAAAAATTACTAAGTGTCAAAACCAATATGAGTACGTTGCCAATTTTCAAAGGTTCAAAACATAGCTCCCCCTAAGATTGATGAGGATTTTTTCACTTCTCTCTCTCCCCCCCTTTGAAATCAATGAAAAATGCATATTCAATTTCCCTCTTTGAAATATGACCAAAACTTAAAAAATGATTCAAAATTAAAAAAGGTAGCTGCTACTTGAGTTAGAAAATTATCTTGTGATTTTCTTTCATCTCTGGAAGAAATTTTTCCAAGCTTCTATTGCAATCCCAATGATTATGATCATGTTATTATTATATGTCCTATTGAAAATCTTAGTGAGGGATTCCAGGATTGTGATAACATCCTCTAATTTCTCACCTTTCCTCAGTATCTCAACCATTTGTTCTAGTCTCCATTTAGTTAGTTCCTTTATTCTCCAAAAGGTGTCCACAAGTGTGTTCTTAGTGAATTAATTTTTTTTGTGCTCAGGCTATAGCTCTTGAATCCTTTTCTTGATTGTACCACCTTGATCCTGAAAGATATCAAAAAAAATTCCAATCCCATTCAATTTGTTTGAATTTGCTCCAACTTTTCTTTGTATTTCCCAACTGCATGAGGCCAGCAGATGCAATAGTTATAGATGTTATTAGTTGCACTTATGCATTGCCTCAACTCATTCATTTTATTATTCAACTTGGTGAGTGATAGCCTAAATTTCCCCTTCAAATGTGACATAACTTCTCCTTCTTCTTTGTTTTGAGACTTAGAGTCCATTGTTTATTTTATGCATTCAATCATTTCTTATGGTAAGATATTCTACAAACTCTTGAATTTGATCCAACTATGCACAACATGAGCACTTAGTACAATTAGAATCATATCTTGATCATATGAGGGTCCGATAGACCACAATTGAGCAATTTTCTGCATTCCACCTTCCTTATGAATAAGTTGTTGCAACTTCTCTTTTGTCAACTCATCTTCTTCTTCACTTGCTTCTGTCATTTCCTTTTCTGGTTCAATTAATTCTAGTTCTTTTCCTTGTGTGTCCTCAGTTTCCTCATCAGATTCCTCATCTGGTATATCCACAATCTCCTGTTCATTTCCTTTTCCTTCAATTTTTAAAATCTTGCATTTCAGAGGAGTACAAACAACACTTTCATTTTCTCTTTTCTTCTTTCTCTTATCGGAAGAGAAATACCAACTGAGCCACATTTTCCTAATAAAATCTTAAATAAATTTCCAAATTTTTGATCCCAGTTAGCCAAGCTCTTAGAGTGTGTGTATATCTGTTTGCACATTGGTTCATTTACTTTCCACACCACATTATTTTTCATCAATAAACAATTAAGAAATTATATTACTAGACATATGACAAAAGTACCAAACCTGAAAGGGTTAGTTGTCTCTTTTGTTAATTGCACATTCTCCATCAGTTGATCCTTTAACAGTCCACACAAGTCAAAGTCCTGACCTTCCATTATAATTTTGTGAGAGATGTAAAC
Organism: Sequoiadendron giganteum; assembly: GCA_007115665.2. Taxonomy (NCBI): domain Eukaryota; kingdom Viridiplantae; phylum Streptophyta; class Pinopsida; order Cupressales; family Cupressaceae; genus Sequoiadendron; species Sequoiadendron giganteum. The sequence continues at coordinate 797,130,590 of CM021102.1, read as the reverse complement.
TGCACTAGTCGAGGTTTCTCCTTCTTTGTTTCTGAAAGAAAAAAAGTATATGGCACTTTGTGTGCAATGTACCTTGTCACAGGGTTTTTGATTGTCAAGATTATCAGTGCCCTTTGATCTCCAATGACTCCGGTTAGCATTTCGACTTCTTTATTCCGAATGGATTTATTTTTTGGTATATCCCCAACTTCACATAATCCAGTCAAATTTCTAATTATTTCCTTTTAAATGATGTAGGGTTTGTCCAGAATCAAAGTGTCATTATTCAATCTGCTCAAAATGAATTTAATGATGTCTACATTCTCGAAATAGGGAAACTCATTCCAAATGTCCAAATTCTTGTGTTTGGCTTCTCTCAACCACTTCAATTCATCGGGCAACAAAAAATTTCTCATGACCCTAATATTTTCACTGTTCAATTCATCTAAATTGATTAACCCTTTGATTTTTTTCATTCTTCCTTTCGTACAACCGCACGCCAAATTATATGGAAATTCAAAAGCGACTGAAATACCTGATCGATTTTGAGATTTGTCATCAAATTAACTTCACTCCTTCAAAATTCTACTACTGAGTGCTCTCCTTCTTCTCTACTTTGATGCAAAGTGAAAAATGAGACTTTAAACTTTCCTTTTATAGCTTACACACTTGTAATAAATGTTTTCCCCCTAGGTTTTTCGGATACCATATTTTCTCAAACATCGAGAGAAAAATTCTTCTTCGCACCTATGATTTCTCTGTGTTCCTTGTGAATATTTTCCAAAGCCTTTGTAAATCATTAATACTCCTTTTTGACAATCTTTTGCATTCTGGTACCAACTTATGGACATGGGAAAAAGGATTTTCTTGAAAAACTCCCCCTAGGCCAATGTCCTGAAATCAATTTCTGGAGAAATTACTAGAAGCAAGTTTCGGTGCAGAACCATTTACAGCATTAGAATCATTCTTCCTTACCCATGTCTTCTTCATCTAATCTCTTATTTTATCCACAATCATTATTCCTTTTTCTTTATTGCTTTTCTGTGTGTGTTTTTCCCTAGTATACTAGACCTCTTCTATCCACATTTTTGTTTCTACAAAATCTTGCAATGTGACCATATTTGTTGCAATTGTAGCACACATTATTTCCTTGTCCAGACCAATCATTCCATTGATTTATTATTGATCTACATTGATTAGAAATATTCCCAAATCTTCCATAGGTATAATATTCAACATTCCTTCTATTGACAGAGTAGTTTGACACATTTTTGCAATTGAAACACTGACTAGAAAATGATGAATCTTTGGATTTCATATTACTTCTACATTGAGCAGCCATATGAATGAATTTATTGCAAGAAAAATAATATCCATTAAACTTTTGAGCATTAGGTTGTCTTACCGGATACCTTCCTCCTTTGTTCATCTCATTACCATGCCTGAAATCCTTTCGTCTAGATCTGGAGCTTTCTCCTTTTTCATATCCAAGACCTCGCTTGTCATTTCCACTCTTCTGATTTTGAGTCAACTCATGAAGCTTAAATGAGCTAATCTTGACCTTCTCCTTGTATTCATTTGCAATAGTAAGTTCATCATTGAGAAATAAAATTTGTTTTTCATGTTCTTCTTCATTTATTTTGGATTGTTGTATTTCACTCTCCAACTGAATGAATTCTCCATTTAAAATTCTACATTCATAAAATTTATCTTTTAAGGACTAAGCAAGGTTCTCCTCAATCTTCTTCCTTTCTTCAATCTCCTTAGTCAACTTCATCACCATAGATTCCATTTCATGTTTTAGGGTAGCATTGTTTCTAGGAAGATTTTCACATTATTTAGTTATTTCCTTCAAGGTTTGATTTAGGTGATCATCATCCATGTTTTCGCTCTCTTTTTGCTTAACCTAATCACATAGATCCTTCCTCTTTTCCCTGGATTTAATAATCTAATCCTTCAATGTTTGAATGAAATTCTCAACATCCCTAAGATTTTCTATCAATTCCTGGACTTCTGCTATAGACTGATCAATGTCATCAAGTGCCACCAAAAGCTATTCTTGAAGACTACCAGAGTCCATTACATTCCAAGATCTACCTCAAGTTGCTAAGTTACTTCTTTCCAGGAACTAAGCTCTGATACCAATTGTTAGACTCAAGGGAACACTGAGAGGGGGGGTGAATCAGTGTTCTATAAATTTGAACTTTATTAATATGATATTTAAACCATTTCAATAATAAAACAAAGGAAATATTAAAACACACAAATTAATCATCTACAACACCATAACACAAGGATTTTTACATGGAAACTATGTTAGGGGAAAAACCATGGTGGAGGTCAATCCACAATTTGAGTAATCAAATATAAGTTTTACAAAATGGGAATGCACTTGCATTCAGGCTCACCTCCTAGAGCTCATTGCTCAAAATAGAAAGGCTTTGAACTGAATTAATAGCATCTACTTATGCCAAGTTACAGTTCTGGTTAGGCTCATAAATCAGATTCTGGACCTTCTATCTGATTTTGTACTTCACTTTGATCTACTTTTCTCTTCACATCACAAATCCATGTATAGATGATTTCGCATTATTATCCTTTTGAATTTCACATCACACACTATCATACTTTGCATCTCACACATTCTCTTCTCCAAAATGATACAACGAATCTCATATATATATCTGCTATCAAATATTTGATCATCCATATGTCGGATTTAATAAAACATAAAATACTTTCCATTTTTCAGCTAAATCCACAACTAATTCTTAATGCATACCATCCATAGTCAGCCATAGCATAGAGAGGACCCAAATAAACATGTTCAAATAGAAAAACATTTAACCAATTACTCCTTAGACATCCACAATGGCTATATCCACCAAGTCATCCTTCTAGCTTAGATAATTAGAAAATCAATGCACCGAATCTCCTAGATCATACACAAGTAAATGCACACCTTGAAACTTCTTGAATAAGGTAGTATGAACATCAACATACCATTCTTTAAGCTCCATAACTCAAAATAATAGTCCAATGAAGTATATAGATCGACATCTTTACCTTTAATTGGATACCCTATTCTTCATTCTGTTCTATCGGTATGAACCAATACTAAACTATGGACTAGATGAAATACTTAGATTTCCATCAATGACAACACTAGAAGCCATATGCCAACAAGTTCACTATCCCAACTCCTTTTTTATCCCCACATTCTCCATCCATTAATCCTCCTATCATTTCACATTCCCCACCATATGTGTCGATGTTGGTCTTGAAAACATTCCCCCATCACACATCCAACCCATCATTCCATCCATTATCCTACATATCTCTCACATCAATCCCCTTTCATCCATTCCCTTACATTATCCATCCATCCTAATAAGGTTGTACCAACATCAAATAGTTAGTTTAAACATGGGCTCCTATTACCTCATATGGAACTTGATGCTTGAGTCCTTTCTCCATTCCCTTATCACATATATTCCAAATCCATTTATCCACATCCCTATCCTCATTCATCTCCATCCACATACTATCCAAAAAAAAAGTTAAAGAGAAAATAAATTCATCTAATTGTGAAAACTTGACAAACAAGTGCCTTGGATAAGTACCATGATGAAAACCTAGCAATAAACATCATGTGTAAATACCCCATCTATTTATTCCACACTTGGGAGAAAATTCATGCTATGCATCCCCTTCACCCATCTCCTCCATCCCACCTATCATTTCCCATTTATCCCAATCCCTCCATCATCCTTGTGATCTTTCTATAGATAGGGGAAAACATATAATACATGCTTTGGAAACCTCTTGGCATACATTCCCTTCATCCATACACTATCATATTTCTTGTCCACCCATCATGCTACCAACCATATATGTCTTCCTTATTCATGAATCCTATCCACATCCATGATCTCCCCTCCTTATCCCTACATCCTATCCATATCCATATCACTCCCTTATTCACCCATCCTCCTATATGTCATCCCTCTTGCCTCATCACACATGACGTATCTAGAGTGGGATATCTCCTTCTATGTGACATAGTCCTTGGAGATAACATTCATCAATCTTGTCATCCATTCCATATCCCAGTTCTTATCTTCCTATCCATCCAAAAATTCCTTCCATCTTCCCCATCCTTATCTTCCCATCTACCTATCCAAAAATCCCTTCCATCTCCCCATCCTTATCTCCCTACACATCCAAACAATCCCTTTCACCTCCCCATCCTTATCTCCCTATCTATCCAAGTAGAAATATTTTTCATCTCCCCATCCTTATCTTCCTCTCCACCCATCATATCATCCCTTCCATCCCAACCCTTATCTCCCTATCCATTCATCCATATCCTCATTCCATCTCATAATCCCTTGTCATTGATATCTAGCTACAGGCTTCCCCCATGCAACCCGATGCCATCCCTCTCACTATCATCACTCCCACCACTTTCACACATCTTTATAATCTCCTATCACTTTTCATCACTCAGTTATCCATCATATCATCCTCCCAATTCATCTTTTGATGATTAGGATAACTATCCCATTCGTAATCTATGCATGGTCACCACCATCCTATCCACCAAGTCTATATTGTCTCATCATATTGGCTCCATCATTGTATCTACTTATCATGGTCATCTCCTCATCCCTTAAAAATTGTCTCTCATTGGTCTTTTTTCAAACCACATTGCCTTTGTGATTTCACGTAGGAAAGGCTAATCATTTGATCAGTCCTTGAGGTATTTTTCATGTCAGTCTTTGCCATCGATTGAGGTTTACATTGTCCTCTTTCCGCTTTTTTTTATGGTCATTCATCATTCTTTTATCAAACTATGAGGTATCTACACTTTCACGTAGGAAAGGCCATCAATCAATGAGCCTCTAAGACCATAGGTCTGTCCTTAGGGTGTTTCTTGGTTCTATGTCATGTCTATTGGTTCTTTTTCTTGTAGCCTTCAACCCTAAGGAGAAACACAATACCTTAAACTAGGGGATTCAATATGTAGAAAAAGGAATCTGCACTATTAATAGGTTGAAGACAACAAAAGCCAATGAACAAGGCTATGGAATCCTTCTACACTTTGAGCTCCACAAGACTCAAGAGGGTGTTCCTAATTTTAGGTCCAAGCATATGATAAAATTGTCAATCAAAAAACTATAGACCTATGAAAGTGGATAGTTCTCAGATATATGAGTAATGGGTATTTTATATTCTACCAAGTTCAAACATAATCCCATTTACATTGAACATTGCTCAGAAAAAATAATTTGGATATCTTCATCTCAAACACATAAAGGGTCACTAGGTGAAATTCTCTCAAATTAAGTCTCTATACTCTTTCAAATATCATGAAGATATATTGAAAATATATAACTTAAACAAAAAATAAAAGATTCTGAGATTTAATATGATTTGAATTGTTTTTGAAAATGTCTTAGGCTTTATGATAGATCAATGCCTAATCATGGGCCATGGAATCATATAGAACTGCAACAAAAATTCTATCAGCAAACTAGGTTCAACCAATGGATTTAAAATATGTTAATGCCTTACATTAACAAATCCACTCATATTTTTCATAAATTTCTACTTACCAATCCAACTTGTGCACTCTAAATCATAGTTATCTGATCAAAGTAATTTAACTCTTTACTTGAAAGAGATCAATGGCCAAACAACGCAATCACAGGAAAGCTGCAATGAAAAATTCAAACATCCTTGATATATTGAATTCATATGATTAAAATCTTACAAATTTGGGGACAACTTCATGACAGTAATATATTGCAACACAAATTTGCTAACTTTTTCTCATAAAACCCAATTGTTTCAATTTACATACTCAATTTATGACTCAGACTCAACATTATTCTACCTTACTTCTTAATTCAAAATTTTAGATATTGTACAAAAGAGAACAAGAAAGAAGATATAGTTGTAGAAGAAGCCCTAAAATCCATCTATAATTGATAGTTGGCATCTTCAGCTCCCTTGATTAATAATTACTTCCAACACTTGAAAAATATTCAATCTTCCTTTGATTCACGCCTCTTGCATTCACTTTCCCTCTAACAGAAAATATTCCTCATCATGATGACCTTCTTCATCCATGCATTTTTGTTGGAAATATCTTTGCCACCCAAAGCCCTTCACTCTAAAAATTAACATGACCGTGAAAACCTTCACCATTTTGTTTTGCCCTGAAGCTGAAAATTTATTCCTCCATTTTTTACCCTGCAATGTGAAAACCCTTTATACAACAACTAAAAATAACTTTTACTATGAAAAATATTTCTCCTAGGAAAGAAGAACCTTTTTAAATAGTGAATATTTAATTCACTTTATCGAGAAAAATAAAATTCTTACCCATGTCTTTACATTAAAAAAAATATTCATTGATGCCTTTTTAATTTGCACATTCATTAAAAATCAATGAATACATTGATTTATTCATCGGGCATCAAAATCATTTACCTATGTATTCTTTACTTCACACTCCATATTAATATTTTTCATTTTATATAATGAGGGCTTTAAAAACTATAATCAAGCAAACAAAATTTTACCCGTGAGTCCTTCCTTTTACCTCACTTGCATTTGAAATCCTCATTTTACACGGTGGAGCCTTTTAAAATATTCATTGGGAAACATTTTAAAATTTTAAAAACTTTAAAATATTTATTTGGGCCCACCATGTCCTTCCTTCCAATGCCCGCTCTCCTATTTCTCTTTTTTGATGGCAACATAAATCCCGCGGGCTAGTAGGCAAGTATATTATAATGCTAAAAATAAAACATTGGCAACACAAAGAAAACCATATAATCTTTGAGGGCACTAAACTATTGCATTTAATAATGTTCTTTTGCAAGCTTGCCACCAATCCCTGCTTCCTTGCTGCTTTGGAATGACGTCAACCCTAACTTTCATGGGTTAGCAGAAAAGACCATTAGGCATTCCCTATAGCGGCTTCACAGTGTATTTCAAGTTGGATATGAAACTCGGGTGTTGGCACCAAAATAGAATCTCAACAAGCAATTTTGATACATTTTCAATGCCAATGCAAGCTGCTAAAAAATGGTGATATCACTGGGTCATTTTTTGAAATGTCAGCACTCAAAATTCATTCCAAACATGATTAAAATCTCTTCCTTGGTATTAGTAATGATCAATGGATGACTTTAGACAATGGAGCAACAATTTTGAGCCAAATAGAACCTCCAAAAACTAGCTAGAAGGCCAAAAACGTGAACAACATTCCACTTTGCAATACTACTTGCCTGAATCTGCTCAAAATCCAAGACACCCACAACACCCCTTCATAGTTAAACAAAGTAATTGAAAATCATTTAAAACCCTCCCCATGACCTTTTGCAAGCTTCTCTCACTTCCTCGTGAGACTTTGTTGCCGTCAACATTAACTTCACAGGCTAGCGGGGAAGGCAAGATTATAAAGTATTAAACCTTATAAAGTTTAGAAAACATTAAACCCACCCTCCTTAAAAGTAGCAATGATAATTCCTCAGTGAAAATGCCTCCCTGCTTCCCCACTACATTCCACAACCTAAGCATTCATTCCCATTGGTTGGGGGAGAAAAGTGTCGTGCACATGAAAATAAATTTTATAAAGTTAAACTTTATAAAATATAGATAATATTGTTGTACCCCAAATTAAAATTTTCACTACACTTAGGTATTTTGAAGAAATGAGTCAAGATTCTATTAAATCTATTAGAAAAGGTCAAAATTGGGGTCCACATGTCTTGCATGGGGGTCAAAAACTTGAAATTTTCAAAATTTGACAATCTAGGTCGGTTCAAAAGATCAAACCTACAATACCCAGATTTCAGTTTTTCATCTCTAAATTTTAGGAAAATTTCTATTTTTAGCAGTTTTCTAAAAATTGAAACTTTTTCTGGGTTTTTCTAGGTTTCTTACGAAACAGATACTTGTAAAATTTTCTAAAAATATAAAGTTTGGCCATTAGGGTTAAGACTAATTTTGATTGGCTTAAAATACTTCCTCATCGAGCTAGTGTAGTCAGAATCACAAAAAGATCAGTTTTACTCTACTGGGTCTATTTTGCTTTTTCAAAAGCTTTTTCAGAAGCTTTTTCGAAGATCCATGGTCATCAATGGAGGTCAGATAGCTGCTAGGTGTCATAATCAAACATTTGAGCATCAAAAAGAGGCTGTCAATGAACAACATGCACAAAGAACGAGGAATTGACAAAGGAAGTTTGAAAAGATGAAAAATGCCAAATTTTGTCGAAGTCTGGAGACTTCAGGCACCCTAGTCAAGGAGAGGTGCCCATACTTCAATGCCTTAGTCAATTTTTCATTAGGTCAATCAAAACCAAGGAAGGCACGTTTAACAAGGTAAAAAGTTGAAAAGTTGATAAATTTTGTAACATTGCTAGCCATGGGTGCCCCAGAAGGAGATAGGCACCCAACTTTTTAAGAGGGAAAAATCTAGAATTAGGGTTTCTACCTCCAAGCCAATGTTGCTCAGAGTCATCTCGTCTCCACAACAAATCAATGGGCACGTTCATCAAGTCATCTAGTCACTGGAAAATCCAAGACAAATAGAGGTCACAGAGAGAGATATTTTAAAGGTTGAAGACGAAGAACTTAAAATAAAGTCTAAGTCTTGAGAGACTGGGCACCATACCTCAAGAAGGGCGCCCAACTCCTCATGCATTAGAGATTTTTTTGAGAATTTCAAAATTTTCAAAGAGAAGGAAAAAATGTCATTGCTCAAGGCATGAGTTAAATTTAGGGTTTTGTCAAATTAGGGTTTAAGAAGTTGTTTTCAAAGCAAAAATCTATTTAAAGGCATCTCTATGCATTAGTTTTCATATTTTCTTGTAGGAGCCTTCAAGGAGAAACAAAGCAGCAACTTCAAACTTATATTTTTCAAGATTCAAGAACCCTAACTTGTTGGTTTCTCATAAAACTTCAGATCAGCAATCAAAGAAGGCCTCCTTTTTCATATTTCTTCATCAAGAACATCAAATTTGTGAAAAACAAGGCTAATACTATCAATTTTCAGCAAGCTGATCCATTTTTGTTCTATCTTCTAGACAAATTGTTGAATAATTTTCTCTAAGTTGCAACATTTTCTTTTATTTTTCCATGTAAGGGAAAACTTCAAATTCATCCATTTCTAATCTTTTGGGTCTATGCTAAACCTTCTTCTGAACAAAACCCATATCACGACTTTTTCAGAGAAACTTAAAGTTGTTGCTTTTTCAGTCAGAAGCTAGGGTTTGTAAAATCAAATCAATTAGGTTCATTCAGAATATGCTCAAGAACAATACCCAGATGCTAGCTTTTTCTTTTTTTCTTTTTGGAGAAAATTAGGGTTTGCTACTTTTTCAGTCTTCACTTCATATTTTCAAAAACGGATGATCTAGGTTGGATTGTAACAAAATTCTAATCAAAACCCATATCTCACAAAAAATTTCAAAAATTTCATCCGTTGGAGGAAGAAAAATCAACAAAGCTAAATTTAGAAAGTTTGCTAAAAATTGTCAGAACCTAGGCATGTTTACTGTCTATCTTTAAGTTTTGTAGAATGGAGTACACTCCCGCAGATTTCAAAACCAAATCAGTGTTGTACCACGATTTCATTGAAACGGTCGAGACAGATTTGCATCATATTAAGCCAGTGTTAAATTTACGTTCTTTAGAAGATGCAGGCAACACCACCATTAGGCATCTTGGCCATGCAGGTCTTCTTGTAGCAACATCCATGCCTTTTTCAATACAGAGCTTAGAGTTCATAATTGCTTGTATTAAGCATTACAATCCAGCTACAAGGGAGATACAATCAGTTGATGGGAGAATCATATGCAACCTAAAGCCAGACATGATTGGGAAATTATTCTCCATTCCACCATGGCCAGGGAGTGTTACCATCAACATAGAAGAATGTGAAAGGATATGGGAAGAGCATCAAGATAAGTACAACAAGAAGATTGCACATAGGTGGCTGAAAGAGAAACATTCTACATTGCCAAAGGATGTTGGAAGAGGACAGTTCAAAGATGAATTCACCATTATAATCAACCTACTCAATCGATTAACTAGACAAGCAGATGCAACAAGATTTCAGCCTTGGATGTTTAATGCGATACCTCATATAATGAAGAAAACTGAGTACTGTGATTGGCCTACATTGATCAGTGATTGCCTACACCATTAGATAACTGAGTACTTCAATAGACATGCATTCCACATGGTCTCCTAACTAGTCTACTTGGTTGCCTATCAAGGTAAATTCAGAGGGTTAAACATGGAGGGTTCTCTAAATGTTCAACATGTCTACAACTATTACACTCAGTTGGACTTTACTGTTGCATCACATCATTACAAACGGGTGAATGAAGCATTCTTAATCTACATAGTGCGAGACCTGGACAACGAGCTACATGTTCGCATCTCATCTATTACTAGAGCAGCAATATCAGAATGGGCTGATTAGTTTATTCAATTTGCCACCTTCACTTACCTAAGGGTGTATGGTTATTCAGGAGCTCCACTTATGTTACCGAGGTATCCATCAAATGAAGTATTGTGTAAGGAATTCTTCTGGCAGATATCAGTTGTTCACACCTGTCTATGTAACAAGAAGAAACCAACCTTCAGCTTTCCTTTTTCTTTAGGTATTTACACTTGTAGATCATCTGTTGAAGCTAAACTAATGGGTAACGAGTTAGACAAGCTTGGTCTCAAGCCTTTCAGTGAGATATGATCATATGATCCCCATGGCTTCTATGCATCTCAACTTGGTCAAAACTATGCTCATGTTCCCGCACTTGAAGACTTTTGGGCTAACTGCAGAGATGAGTATGAGGTGCGAAGGTGAAGAAACAGTAGGTTAACCCTTGATCAGATGAAATATTGCTTATCAGAAGACATTGATGGGTTGTCAGATGATGATGGGGGTGTAATTCTCCCAGCCTACACAAGAAATTAGGTTGAACAACAACCTCTTCCATAGGTCACCTGGGCTCACAAAGAATGTATGCCAGTGGAGGAAAGGACATGTCAAGTGGTGGATTACAGCAAGACTTTCTTAGTCCTTAAAATAAGAGAGTCCATTCTAGTAGTAGAGCTGCCAAGGAAACTTTCATCTCTTCTCTCTTCTTCAAGAGTCCAAACAAAGAACAAAGAAAAATTTACATCTCAAGAGGTCACAAAGGGAATTAGATCAACGAAGAGTGCCAAAGGGAGGTTGGACTACACATGAATTGTTATACAGGAGCACCCTACAGTTGAAACAAAAGTTCCTCCACTAGAACCCATACTTCAAGAAGAAGTACGACATGATGAGCCTTTGATACAAGAAACTCTACCATCTCCTAGGTCTTCACCGATTCACATTGATTTGGAAGATGAGGAGATAGAGGCTGAAGTTAAAATTATTCCTCCCTTGGATGTTAATAGAAATACTACATACTGGCTTGAGAGCTCCTTGGGAAGGAAGATAAGAAGGCCTTCGTATCAGGTGAATGTTGATGACCTTATCATATACCAGGAAGCACCCAAGAAGAAGGCCAAGAAACAAATACATTTCAAGAGGAACCTTGAGGGTGAAATGATCATGGAAATAGCTACGCCTCTTGGAGACAAAGTTAGGGATGAGGTGGATGAAGATGATTTCATAATGGTCAAAGCAAACCTTGGTAAAAGTACCAGACATGCTAATATGAGTTTGTTTAAAATGGTAACAGAAAAAATTCAAGAAAAAGTGCAGAAAGATGGAGAGGACAAGGCAGCCCTCAAGGCTGAAAATCGTCAACTCTGGTTATGTATATCAAATCTTATTCAAGGCACCTCACAAACAACTCAGTTTCTGCCTCAAGTCTTAGAAAAACCAGCTGATCAGCAACATGTAAGGCAGTTAGTTATTTGTGGCAAACAAACTCAAGAGTGGATTGAAGAGATCATCAACAGAGGAAAATAATTTCTAACACAGGTCTTCCATTTAAGATACAAAGCTCATGACTTAAGTCAAGGTATCTAGGATTTTGAGCAGCTGATAGCCGAGTTCAAGCCAATGCACGAAATCATAATTGCAGATTTAGAGATGGCTTGTGGTTCTACAATGGCAAGAGAACATAAAAGAAAAATCCTGGAGTGGAAAGAAATTCATCTTTTCAAGGTGAATACATATGTCAGGATATCTAAGGAGTTTGCAGCATATAAACAAAGATTTGTTGATACTCTTAGGTTCATCAGAGAAGTAGTTGCAGCAATTCCTTATCAATATTGCCTTGAGGATGGTTCCTACATTGGGCTTGACATAGTCCAAACAGAGTTTCAGAATATGTTGCATGGCAACAATGGCAGTGTTCGAAGCATGAAGATGATTTCCATGATGTCAGCATAGTTTGAGAAAGCGGCCAATGAGAGTGAAGATTTCCTGAGATCTATTGCAAATGGTGAAGAAATCTTAGAAGGCATTTTGCCATTAATAGCATCAGCACTCCAAAAAAAGATGAAGTTTCCCACTTTTTAGCGGATGTGATCGAGATTTAAATCTACTTTCTTCTAGAAGCATCTTCCACCCTTTCTTTATATTCTTGTCTCAATTCTTATCCATTCTTTGAGGATAGAAACAAAACAATTGTAACAAGTTGTCATGAGTTGGCACTTTTTGTTTTTAGATGCTTTTTAGGTTTAGACGTTTTAATCTTGTTCTAGATTTAGAAATAAAGCTTGCATGTTGGGAAGTAGTAGTTGTAAAAGCAAGGAGATTTTAGGGTTCCCTACTCCTCTACTTAGTTATAAATAAGAGAAGTGTTTGCTCATTTTAATTTAACCATGCTGGTGATAACAAGACATAAGTGCCTTTAGTGCCTTCTCTTTGTTATTCAGTGTTGTTCACTTTGTGTAAAGAGAAAGTTTGCATGCTTCCTTAGCTGCAAATCCTTGTTTAGTACATGTGTTATGTGTCAATTGCAATCAGGTTGATCACATGTTGCAAGCATTTTGCTACAACTTGTTGTCCCAAAATTGTAATCATTTGTTCCAGAAGCTTGAGTGAATAAAATCCTGAGCGTGCTTTGTCTACCTTGATATAAATATCTCAGGTTTCCATCTAAATGTTTTGTGTTAGAAGTGTGAGTAAATAAAATCTTGTAGCTTGTTTTGTTGCTCTTGAAATAAAAGTCTCATATTTTCGTAATACTTTTATGATCTCTTTTTTAGCTTGCCTAAAATGTATGTTGAATAAAATTTTGTTTAAGTATCTTTGTCAGAAATCAAACTAGTCCATTTCTAAAATCTCTTGCTTTGCATTTACTTGAGAGGGTAGAAACGTTTTAAGTGTAGGTTAAGTTGTAGCTATCTAGTTTCATTAAAGGGAAAACCTCAGCCGCAACATCTAGTGTTCTATAACCTTGTGTTCTCATAGTTGAACCAAAAAAGATAGGCATAATTAAGTTTAGATTACTTTCTTTATGCAACTCAACAAAAGAGGGAGCTTCCCCTCCTAATTCGAAGAGCAGTTTACTACACATAGCTATCTGTTTCCAGAATGCATTCCATAGGCGTGATTTGAAATGCCAACAAATATTTAATTTTCCCAAATTCCTCCCTTTGTCACATGCATTTCCATTTTGATAATATTTAAAATATGCAAAGAATTTTAAATATTATGTTTCTAATACTTTAGGAAATTTGTAAATTTCAATTTCACCTATAGACCAAATAGGGAAAATTCACTACGGGAAAACCAAGACACTTAAATCCATAAAATATTGCATAGGGACATTATCATTTATTTAGAGAAAACCCATTTCCTCAAAACTTGCATTGCCAAAATATTTCTAGAACCTCCTTTGTAAACTAGCCTGTCAGATACCTTTGTCGTGATTGAAATGCATTAAAACAATGCATCAAATGACCTCCATGTTTTATGAAAATTGGAGCTGGAAATTTTTGAAACAAAATGAGAAATGGGTTGCCTTTAGAATTGAAAATTTTGAAACTTTTTGGAACACCAATTTTGACTCAGTCACAACCAGAAAGCAATTAAATGACCCATCAAAACTCATCTTGGGAGCCTAAAACTAAGAGAACGTGTAGAAATTTCTAGAAATTTAGTGCAAAAATGACCTGGAAAAGTTCATCCCGAGGTGCAAGATATTCGATGCCAAAGTGGCTCACTCAGACTTTTATGCAACTACACCTATCCAAAACCAATTAGAGCTCACCAAATCACCATGTCAAAAAAATACCAAATCACCTCCTGGGAAGCTACCAATGGAAACACTAGGTCATTTAGGTCCATTGAGTATGTGTATAAGATTGATTTCCTTGAATCCACATTCATCACAAGATATTGAGGGTCAAAGTTGACCTTTAAACATTTTGAAAGTGCAAATGTAAAAATAGAACAAGCGACATTTGCTTTTGACATGGTAAAAATATGAAACTTGATCATGTGGCTCTGAAATCAGACCAGGAAAAATATGAATATGAGGGGAATGTAGAGAACCAATTCATTTTCCATGATTTTCATCCAACTATGAAATATCAAACTGAACAGGAGGCCACTTCGCAAGACTGAGAGTATGCAAACAATGAAATAGTCCCAAAACCCTCCAACTTTTTTCTTCAAAACCTTGTCAAAACTCATTATGGGAAGCTAAAATCAAACACACATGTTCATGTATGTCACATGAGTATGCCCACCAAAGGATTTGACATGAAAATCAATTGGCTCTGAATTATGATCCTCCAAAGTAGGTCAGTGGGGTAGATTTGTCAAGTGTACTTTTGAGTGTGCAAATCAACTTTTTTCATCATGGGCACTCAAAATTTGAAATTTCTGAAGGTGCCATTAGTGCCATCGGGTATGTCCCTATCTAGTTGGTTCCCAATAACCAAATCCATTGGTACCATGAGGTTCAATCCATTTGGAGTATCCCGATTCATGTTGATCACTTAATCTACCCTCCATCTTTGGTCTTAATAGGATGTATCCTTCCTCACACCAAACTACATCAATCCCATCCACCCGTTGATCCTATGGCAAATGATATTTGAAATTTACTGAGATCTTTTGGTGCTTTTATATTTTTTCTATCATTTGATATTCCTATTATACCTTCTCAAGTTCGCCAAGATCCCTCATATCATGGTGTGCTATGAATGGAAGACATAGGGACATATCTTAATTTTCCTATTTGATCATGTTTTCTTGGTTGTCCCATATAGTACCTATCAAGATCCTTGAGATCTTGTTTTAAGTTGGGGCATTCTTTGTGTTTGTGGTTTTCCAACATCGGCACTACCAAAGCCCTCGTGACTTTGGGATGTTAGACTAACCTTTTGTTTGTTGTGTTAGTCCCATGCATGTGATGTGAAGTCACCTTGGTGTATAGTATCTCATGCTATATCAAATTAAGTTCTCATTACATGACAACATAACACATAACAATTACATTTCTTCATTTGGTTACTATCCATTCATCTCCCCTCCCATCCTCTCATTTATCAAAATCCACCCATCCATTCACCTTAAATTTTTTTCATCCATTCATCCTTTGTCACTCCTCCTCATCTATTTATCCTATCCGTTTTCATCCCTCCACTTCCTCCATCCTCATCATATCATCATCTCTTCAATCTTCTTAGTATAATATAGATTTTTTATTCTAAGCATATTTTCTTCCATTATTTTCATTCATTTCAACAATCTCATAGCTCCATGCAATCCTAATCCATTTAATCAAGCACAAATCATCTAATCACATCCTTGGTCTTGTTCCCAACCTTGCTACAAGCCTTGATCCAATCATCATCATCATCGTCATCATCATCGAGATATATCCTTCCCTACCCTTTAATGTTTTTTTTGGGATGTATCCTTCCCTCATCAACAACACTTTCATCCTCATCATTGAGATGTATATTTCCCTATCCTTTTGTGTTTTTTTGGGATGTATCCATCCCTTATCAACAACACTCTCATCATCATCATTGGGATGTATCATTCCCTATTCTTTTGCATTGTTTTAGGATATATCATTCCCTCATCAACAACACTCCATCCACCATTAATCAATTTTGGCTTGTAGCTTGACAGGGGCAACATCATATTTGTCCTTAAATTCATTTGTGCTTGCAACTCTACCCGTGCATCATCTCATCCATTTTGAGAGCACACCCGTGTTCTCTTGAACTTGCATGTCCTCTCGAGAGGGAATCCTCAATCCCTAAACTTCATCTTCACTCCCATCTTTTTCTTCCTAGTCACTCCTTTAAGTGACTTTAGAATCTTCCATGATCTAGCCATCTTCTTCCAAGTGTTGTGTTTTAATTTTCTTTGAATGATGTTACTTCGTAACACCATCTCAAAGAGGGGTAAAATGTAGATAGTTAAATTTGACCACTTACATTTGGTCAAATTTATCCCTTTTCATCTAAATATCCTCTTACCCACATTAATTAAATAATATTGCTATTATTTAATTAATATTCCTAAAGTCCTCTAAATCCCTAAGTTATTTAATTAAATAATTAAATACTTTATCATTTATCCTACCTTACCCCTTCTATCCCATAAATTAAATAAATAATTTACATTTACTTAATTCCTCTCATGTCACATCCTCCATAATACACAAGTGGATCATTAACCTTCATTAGCCACCTCACATTCCTCTAATCCTTCAATAATCATCCTAATCTAATCCTTAGTCAACTCTCCCCATCCCCCAAGGAATTTTTAATTCCTTTTCTCTTTCTCAAGGAATATTAAATTCATTTTATCCTTCCCATGCACTATCAAATAATTAAATCATAGGTTTCTATTTTGAAATTGATTATTAATTTTGAAGTGTTCAACTTTTAAGTTATTGTTCTATATGTAAAGTTGATTGTTAGGTTGTTAACATGTTTATAAATACCACCTCCACCAATCTATTTTTGCCTCGCCAATGAATTGATGGATTTGTGGCTATAATTTTATTGGAGATATGCTACATGTAATAATAATGTTTGAATTACCCTAGTAGGTGAGTCAAGTGTTATACACTTTATGTCTCACCCAGTGTCTCACTACTCGAGATCTAAACTAGACCATAATCATTATTTGTACTTAGGTTTAACTAACTTTAGAGGCTATACTCTAATTATTCCATAATAGTTTATTTAACTTTATAATCATGGTATGTGATAATTCATCTATTTCACTAGATTAGTAAGTGCACAATAGGTGTTAACAAATATGTTATTCAGATCCACATGTAATTAGTAGGGTGAAATTATACTATTAAATGATACACCACTATTGTAATTCAGTGATCCCTTAATCTTTTAATTTGGTTTTTTTTTTTTTTTTTCCCACAAGATCATGTTGTTGTTTAATGGAATTGATGTGAGCAAACATTAACTTAAGAAAATTTGAATATCAATGCTAATCATAATCAAAATAAATGGGAATACAATATGTTGTGATCTAATTGGTCAAGGAGATGGATTTTGAATATGAAGTGGGATTACAATATAATGAGCCAAAAATATTTACATGCAAGCTTTGGAAATATTGACTATGATGTATTTCTTTTATATTTGAATACATTTTAAGTATTAATCGAGGATGAAATTACCTTGGCTCCACATGCTAACACTACGGCGAGATGAATTTATTAAATTTCGCACAACTAATTTCGCGTGGTGATGCCCTATGTACCCATCTTGAACAATGAACAAAGTAAAAATTACTATAGTTGTGATAATTGATTTTATGAATGTCTTAATTTGAACCCTTGGTTTAAATATAGAAAATATAAAAGAAGTAACTAGAACATATAACAAGTATAATTAAATATTATTAATAAATGTTAAAAAATATTACATCTATCATTATTTGAATAAAAAAATTATAAATAATTATAGTGATATGCAATAAACATAAATACATAAAATTAAAAAAAAATCATTTTAAAATATTTATTAAAATTTTGAATTATTTACTCATCAATAATAAATACATTATATATTTCAATTGATCATAAAAAATATATGATAATTATTGGAAAAAAAATCAATACTATTAAACAAATTCCTTTTAAAAATATTAAATTATGTATAAAATATTTTAAATAAAAAAATTGTAAATAATATGTAGGAGAGAGGAGGCCATAGTAGGGTGAGGACAAAAAGTTGGGATATAAGTAGTCCTTAGTGGGCCCTACAATTGAGCACCTTTTATCCAATTGCAAAACACTTTTTTCCATAAAGTACATAATCTGACAAATCATGTGATGCCACATCAGCGTAACATGTTCACATGACTTAGTGCCCTACTATTGGGTTGTATGGGGTTTAACAAAAAACATGCTCATGTGGCATCATATTTGATGATGATGGGGTTTCAGCATATGAGTTGGCAAATAAATTGATGTATAAAATTCAGACTTTTTTGAAATCATATGTTATGAATTCCAAAATTCGAGAGGTAGGGTGTCCTACTGTGGACCCCTCTCCCCTATGTTTTAGTAGTTGCTTATATTAAGATAAAGTGCTCCATTACTTTTTCCAAAAATTAATAATATTGAAATAACCATTCAACAACAAAAACCCATAAATAATAATATATATAATATTTTCAGTTTTACAATAATTTTGATGATGGATCACTAACATTAATACTAAAAGCTAATACACAGTTATATGGAGAAGCTTATATCAAAGGCCCACAGACTAAAACAAAGTAAAAACCAAGTACTAAGTATCACAATTCTCTGGAGCAATACCAAGCCTTGAGCCTGGCACATCATGCACTATGCGGAAGTTCTGTTGCTGGTAATTCCCAATTATGGAAAACACGGAGTCTCCCACTGCAGGAGGAAGAGCGAAAGCCAAGCACAAGACCGAGCCCTTAGCATTTGCAGGGAATAGAGTGTTCTCCAGTGGCAGAGTCAAGTCCACACTATTCTCAAAATGCAATGTAATCACAGGAAACTTCACATCACCGGAAGGAACCTTGTAGCACGTATCGAAAGGCCGTAAGGGGCGAGCCAGAGCGAGATTGGAGAGCTGGCGGCGGAAAGAATCTCTCGTAGCATTGTAAGCGGGCTCCACCAGCCGAGTGATAACAGTTCCCGAGTCAATGATAGTCCCTTTCCCCGTCGCGAATGTTCCAGCCGGGATGGAAACGCGCTCTTCTCCCACAGAGATTCCGCTCAATCCTAGAAAATAGAAGGAAGGAAGTTGGGCGTTTGTCAAGAGGGGAGTAAACTGCAAGCCCGGAGCAGAAAGAGCGCCTTTCCCCAGCCGGAGAGACCCCGTGAAAGCAGAGGAGCCGAGGCTGGGAAGGCAATAAGAGAACGTTTTGTCATATAAATCGGCTGTCTGTGAGACAAAGGAAAGAGAGTCCCTCCCAAAGCCAACCAAACCGGGCGTCGACTGGATGAGTCCCGTCAGAGAATACGCGCACCCGAATACAAACTCCTTGACGGACTGCGAGCTCACAGAGAGCGTCTCAGACGACAACAACTGATCCACCTCTGATTGATCGCCGTATTGCTCGGTAATGCTGCAGTTGGCATTTTTATCGTTCCCACAGATGCCCAGATCTTGACACGGCTTTGAAGCGCAGGTGAGGAATTTGTAGGTTGAAGACTTTGATGAACTGAAGACCGGACTTGAGCAAGTGGAGCAGGGAGCGCAGGGGATCCAGGTGATATCGCTGCCGGTGTCGACGTCCAAGTAGAAGCTTTGCGCGGGCGTGCCGAAACCCAGCTTGATAATGTAGTTTGCACCACCCGTTCCAGATGCTAACGGTACATCCGCGTCCTCTTGTGGATTCACCTTGCTGTTGCTCTTGACCGGGCGGCCGCTTCTTTTCATTATTGCTCGGTAGCGCTGTTCATCCCCATTGATGGACTCCAACATCGCACTCCACCACGTTGAATTGGGGTTTCGGAATGGGGAACATTTTCCTTGAATGTGCGTAACCCTCAAGCTTGAATTTTCCAATTCACTCGCAGAGCAGTCCTTGTTAACCTCTGCGTCCTTCCATGTGAATGATGCAGGATTGACATTGGCAAACTTACTCTTTTGGGCCAACACACAAACGATGATTATTTGAAAAACCACTGAGATGAAAGGGATCAAGCATCCAGACTTTGCCATTCTCATTCTAATGCAACACCCAGAATTGGGGACTGGCTACGATGTTGAGAGAGAACACCAGGACATAGATCATATATATTGTATAAACGAGCTTGTTATGAACGCTAAGTTCAATAGTGGTTGATTTGCTCTTTCCACGAAAAGTTCTCGAGTTCCATCAAATAAAAGATGTGCGTGGTCACTCCACTTTCCTCGATTCCCCAAGTCCTAACACTTCGCTTTTGCTTTCAAATATGAAGCCATATCATGATATTTCATGTTTTCATACGAGATTTCTCAATACCCAGTTCAGCAAAGTGCGTCAAAGAATGGGTTGGGGTGTGAATTCATTTCCGCTGCCCCCACCACTCTCCTTTCGCTTTCGAATAGAAACTACAACATGATATTGCATGTTTTCAGACGAGATTTTTCAGCTGCCTTTTCGGTGAAGTGCATCAATAATAGTTTGGGCTGGTGTGAATTCATTCCCAGCGACCGTCATTTGAACTAGTTGAAACACGTCAATCCATACGTACATAAAATTCTTAGTGCCACGTAATTGGGCCACTTTTGTGAGTATCGCACACAATTTAAACACGTCATCTACCTGTACGATTATGTCTTATTGGCCAACAATCAAGATCTACTTTGGAATTGCTTTGACTTTGGGTTTTTATATTTTGCCTTTCATATGCAAAATTCTCGCGTTCATTAGTTACTAATAGGATATAGCTGGACAATTTCATTATTATAGTGAGGCACAAAATAAAAGAACTTGGTTTATTTACGTTGGTGTGTGATTAAATCGTCTCAAAAAAATATAATAGAATGAGTGGATAATTAATTTTTTATTTTTTTTATTTTTAAAATTATCCATTATACAGAAAGTTAAAATATATATTATTTACAAATTTTATTGTATGTTTAGATGGGTATTAAGAGGAAAACTGGAGATCCGACTTTGCTAGGGTTTAGCTTTTTCCAAGATTTTTTTGTCTCTCTTGTCAATTGACATTTTTGACATAGGAAACTTTTTGTCCTTTTGCATTTATTGCAGTCTTTTTTTGTTTTTCCATTATATGTCTTAAAACAGCTTCAACCCAACAATTCATTCTAGTGTTAACAATTTCACAGCTTTGCAACATGGATCCTTCAAGAAAACATCCCCATTTATTTTTTTTCAAGGGTATTTCATGGCATATTCATTATGAAACTCCAACAAATGTGGTTTTACCCATCCTTGAATTTGATAATGCATTTAACTAGTTAGAGGATTTTACTCTTATGTGTTATTTTGTGGGGAGAACTCCCTTTGAAAGCATACTTTGGGAATGGGTCAACAAACACTAGACCCCACATGGGTTCTAGTTTGATGCTATTCAATACCTCACTACTTGGTTTTTTTTTTTTTTTTCATTTTTCTAAGGCGAACTATGTTGAGACTATCATCAACCATGACCCTTGGTATGTCCACTAATCCTAGTTGGTAGTCCAACCTTGGACATGAGACTTCACAATATTCAGTGATAATAAACTTCGTGTGCTTATATCACATGAATCTTCAGGTCTTTATTTGCTTGCTACCACTTTTTGCACCATATTGCCTCTTCTTTGAGTAAGGTCATTTGTGTGGAGCCTAATTCATTTTATCAGGCTTATCCTCAAAAATGTGTTAATGTTCAAATTAATTTATCTAAAGACTTGAAAGAGTTGGTAGATATCCAAATTGGTAATCTTTGTCACATGTAATGGGTGTTTTACTTTAATCTATCTAATAGATATTTTTTATTTTAGATCCCAAAACATTGGAACTAAATTAATAACTTTTTTGTCCATTCTAGCCAAAAGGCTCTTTCTTGACATATGTGTTTTTGGATATTGGCCTTGTATCCCACAAAAATTCAATCAGATATGGCATGCTTTCATGGTGAATATTCTCTTTAATATGGAATATATATATATATATATATTGCTCATTTCTTTGCTGGTCAACATGCTTCAATTTTTTCTAGCAATTATTTGTTCTAATGTGTTATTATAGATCCAGGTGCAAGCTAAAAAAAAATCCTAGAAGTGGTTCACCTTTAGGTTCTCCACAACCATTAGGAAAATACCCTAGTGTTGTGGCAATATTTTCCCTATCTACCTCCTTTTGTGGTTTCTCACCTCTTTGAGAGTATCACCGAATTTAGATTCTTTCTTCTTTCAATGACCACATTGCTCGATTAAAATAGTATATATTGTCTAGAAGAGAATATCATGGAGATCAGAGTATTTCACAACCTATTTAGTGGCACTCTACCTCTACACCTCCCATGGGTGCATCCTAGGTGGCCTTTTGGTGGATCCTCTAACTTGTTTGATTCAAACAAGTTTCCTCAAGTGGCTCTGGCTATATATTTAAATTGTGATGAAATAAAAAATGATAAATATGATTAGGGTTGGGGCCCTCCCATGGACACTCCAAACCTCATTGATGTCTTGGGTAAACTAGATGATTGAGAACCTCCTCCTCCACCCTCTACTACTATTATGTTATTTAGTGAGTAGTTTTTATATCCTTTTTGATCCAAGTGTTACCTTGATTTGGACTTTAGGGGTGTGATTTATTATTCATCGACCATTTTTGTGAGTATGTGTAATATTATTTTTATAAATGCTAAAGTAGACACTTAGTCATCAAGGAAAAAATATATATTTAATTAAAATATTATATATATAACTGATAAAATAGAATTTTGACTCTATTATAAGTTATTTAGGTTAAAAAAAAGGAACCTCATCCCTAATATGAACATGTACTGCATTAATGTGAATAGTCCAAATATGTGAACATAGTAGTTCAATAAGAGCACAAAGACCACAAGCACACCAGCTTAGTGAGTCTTTGGAGAATGAAGTCACCAACATGAATGCCAACAACTTCAATCTACAAGTTCAAAACCTTGTGCACACTAGTTCAATGAAGGCACAATACCTACAATCATGATGACTCAACATAGGTTTGGACCTTAGTGACTACAACAACAATGCCATAATTTAACCATCACACTATGCAATGAATGACTATTATAGTTTATAAAATATATCACAAAATTATTGAGAAAACTATTAAATTGCAATAATACATAGGTAAATAAATAAATAGAGATTTATCATAAAAAATAAATCTAGATTTAAGCATTGGGGCTATTTTTAAATAATGTAATCAATATGAAGATACATACACAGACACACACATAGGAAAATTACATGAATTAAATGTGGGGATACTTAGCTTTTTTTTTATTAGAATTTAATTTTTTAAGTATTAAAAAATAATTCACCTAATTGACATAATTTTATAACTTTTTGAATGATTGACACTCAGATGTGAACTTAGTTGTGTATTTTCTATGTTTACTCATACATGCTTATAAGAAATCTATGTGTGCATGTAAGTTATCTTTTCATTTTTGGACTTGAACCTTCAAGGAATGGAACTAAAGTTGTAACTAATAGATTTGATTTGGTAGTGATATGTTATTTAAAACTTATTCACCTTTATCTATATAATCAAGATATGGTAAGAGATATATTAATATGTTAACAAACACTTTCAGGAAATTTGTTGAAATACAATAGACATGTTAACCTTAAAGCTAGACCCTTAGATGAATTGATTGAATAATGATGAACTAAGGTCAAGAAAAATAGACAAGCATGAATTATGCTCCTAAAATTATGTTGTAATGAGATTATTTTTATTCTTTTATCATATTTTTAATTATCCTTTCTAGTTCCTTGATTATTCTTTTAAAATTAGGGTTTTCCCTTAAATACCCCACCCTAGAATGTTAAATATAAAACTACTTGGATAATCATGGTCTCACAAGATCTAGTCAAAATCAAGGAAAGTGGATCCAGTTTGAAAATTTTAATTTAAAATTTAGGGGTTCATACGCACAAACATGTAAATATGAACTAGATCAAATTTTCATACACATACATGAATAAAGGTAGAAAATTTAATATTTAGGAATTAATATCAACCTATTAATATGGTTGGTATTAGAATTGGGATAAGGTAATGTTATATTACAAATTATATGTGAAATCCAAATATCTCACATGTTATTTGATGCACTTAATAACAAACTAAATTTTGTTAGTCTAAAACATAAGAGAAAATAGGTCTGAGTAAGCAGTTTTCACCATTATAATTTTCCCCACTTTGAATTGCATGTGAGAAACTATAATAATTTGTAAAAATATAAAATAAAGTAACCACCATGAAAATTAATTATTTTTCAAACTGAAAGGATATAAATGACTAGATGCAGGAAATGGGGAGGGCCAAAGGGGGTGAAAAGTGGTCATTTTTTCTTAAAATTATAAAAACTAAACTTTGACAAAAAAAATGAAGATACCTATGCTCAAAATTTTAATATGTGATAAGATCAATGGTTACTAGCACATATAATTTTATTTCTAATCTCTACTATGTTTAAATGGTGGAAATTAAGAGGGTGAAATAGATGGATCACACAAAGTCCAATCATGTTTCTATCAAAAAATATATAGTGTTAGGTGTGCTCTCCCTAAATGTTGACTTTATAAAAGTATTTGTAAATCCCTTTAGTGGAAAGTTAGCTAACATCACATAGTTTATTCCAAACTATTTGCCTAATTTTTTATGAATTTTTTTTTTTTCTAATTTTCAAAGTGTACATATCCTAAAAAAATAGAAAATTTTGAGCAATGCTCCCCTCAAATTTTTAGAAAATAAAAAAATATATATAATTTTTATTATGTATAATCAAATGTAGAATGTGAATATTTAATATTTTAAAAATTTAGATGCTCTGGTAAAAAATTATGTAGAAAAAAAATACATATGCTTTTGGAAAAAGTTAAAAACAATAGTAAAACTAATTAGATATAAAGACCTTAATATATTTATTTATATTAAATTACATGTTTAAAAATAGAGAATATAGATTTATGTCATAATGGTGATTTTGAATAATTTAATCTAAAAATACATGAAATTTATGGAAAGCACACTCAACATGTTATTTTGGTAGGAATCTCATAAAACACATCTTTCACACCTAACATGAATGTCCAACCCTCAAGCTTGGTAAATCCAAACTTGTTCTAAGTGAGGGATACATATGATTAGTCAAATTTTGAATTAAAAAAAAATATAATGTGCTTAAAGTCTCAAAATTATGTTGAATCCGTAATATGTACATATTAAATATATTTCCCAAAATATGAGCATGTTTTAAAGAATTATGAATTTTAGCCACTTTTTTCCCTTTTTTTTCATTTACTCATATTTTATGAAATAGGTAAATCATAAATGTGGATAGTGTTTACTTTCATCTCCATTAGTGCTTCATTTTACAAACATAAAGAAATAGAAATAAATATTACAATTAGTGATGTCACTCAAGAATTTAAAATTCTATGCAATCACATCCTACAAGAACTATTTTAGATTCCAACTATAATAGAAAGTGGTTAAATATTTAGCTACATGGAAAGGACCCTAATGAAGCATACAAGAGTAAACAACTCCTTCTCAATACAAAATAATATGTGGCTTTCCAATTAACATGATAATATCTCTAACTATGTGGAAATGCACCGTATCTAGACAAGGCAATTAAGTTTCATTTTGATACTAGAAAATGGTCATATTTTTAATAAATACATATTGTAATCAAAATTATGAAGAAATATCAACAATCATATAGTCCCACCCTTCAATTGGTTGCATACAAAGAATGTAAGGAATTAGAGGTAAGGGAACAATGATAACATCAAGTCAATCACATCAAAAATGTAATAATATCAAAGGTAACATCATATTTATAACATATGGGGATTCGATGGCGATGATGTGTGAGTGCGGGCGAGCTAGGGCACCCGAGCCCTAGCTTGCAGTCTAGTTTTTTCTGTGCGCAAGGATTTTGCATGCTCGCGGGGGGTCAAGGGGACCAGGATTTCATTTTGGCTTTCTTCTGTCTTTGGGTGCTGCGTAATTTTCCTCTGGTGCTACGCTGTGTGTAGCTTTTGAGGGTTCCAAACAGGGTTTATTCTCTTCAATCTAAGCGTCCTTTGGTCTGTGCTTAGTGCACGCCTGGGGAGGGGAATTTTTTCTTCCTTTGTGTTGTTGATTCTTATGTTGGTGCGCCTATTCTGGGCTCTTGCTTTGGTTTTGGCCTGGTGAGCGGGGGGCTGCCGGAGCCCTCATATTGTTGTTTTAAATGGCTGCTCACGTGTCTTTAGATATGGCAGGTCTTGATTCTGCTTCGGCTAGGGTGAATGCTGGAACTCCTTCTCAACATTCTTCTGGATCGGGTGGGGTTCAAAATGGTGCCCTTAAACTGCATAAGGTGAATGGATGTTTGGAGAGGACTCAAGAACAACCAGTTTTAGTAGTACAATTAGAATCGGTAGCTGAAGATATCGATTACTATTGCAACCATGTTTTGATTTGTAAGTTCTTGGGGATGAGGGTTTCTCTCGTTTTTCTTGATAATTGGATTCGTAAGACATGGAACCTGAAAGGTGACTTTGATATTCTAATGGCTGCAAATAACTTCTTTATGGTAGATTTCTCGTGTGTTTCTGATCGAAACAAGGCTTTTGAAGGTGGCCTGTACTTCTATAATTAGGTGGGTCTTTTCATCAAACCATGGCATGCTGGCTTTAACTCGACAGAGGAATTACCTTCTAGATTCCCAGTTTGGGTTCGTCTGCCTTGGCTACCACTAGAATGTTGGAGAAGTGATATACTACAGTTGATTGCGTTGTTGCTAGGAAGACCTATTGGTCCTTCTCAACAGACTCTGAATAAGAGAATTTTTTCTTATGCTAGGGTTTGTGTTGAAATTGATTTGAGTAAGCCGTTACCAGATTCTATTGATATGACTATTGGATCCTGCTCCTGGACTCAACTGTTAGACTACGAGATGCTACCTTTCAGGTGTAGAATATGTCATGAATATGGGCATCTCCAACGGAGGTGTCCCTATGCTTCAGGTGCTTTTGGTACAAGTAATGCTTCTTCTCAGCCCTCTTTGAATGCAGATAAGGGTAAAGCTCCCATGCAAGGAGGGGGGGCTGATAAGGAGGGATTTATCCCGGTTAAGCCTCAGAATCGTAATCGAGGCCAAAAGAGATCATTTAAAGATAGGCAAGAGGAAGAGACTCTCAACAGGTTTGAGGCACTTGAAGATTTAGTCCAAGAGGAGGGTTTTCAATAAGTTCTACAGAGATCAGTGAATCCTTTGGCTATGGAGGTGCCTGGAGTTCAGTCTACTGGGCCTCCAAGTTTGATTCAGATTGGAATACAGGGTGCTCAGATTGCTACTGTTGAATCTTCTCCAGACCTTGCTTTGGCTATGACTAATTTGGTGATGGAGGCGTCTGGTGAGCCTGCTGACACTGGTGGAGTTCTCCCTGAGATGCAAGGTGCTTCTAATCTAGGTAAATAGAAGACTCACTCCCCTGGTTTAGGTCTACATCAAAAAAATTTCAAGAAAGGGGCTCTTGAGAAACCTCTTAAGGTGGGTAGAAAGAAGGATCAGGAAAAAGTCAAGCTAACTGGTGAGATGTTGGTAGAGTCAGGTTCGGTGAAGACTATTAATACTCACTTCTCCCAACCTCCTCGATGATTGTGCTTTCTTGGAATGTGTGGGGTATGAATAGCATCCCTAGACAAAAGGCTATTCGAGATTTGATTTGGTCTCATTCTCCTGATGTGGTTTTCTTACAGGAAACTAAGTTGTCTGTTGACAGTATGTTGGTAGTGGCGTCTAAGGTTTGGGGTCGAGGTCAGTGCCAATGTGTTGGGGCGTCTGGTAATTCTGGTGGGGTGGCTTGTTTGTGGGACCCACGCAGAGTCAGACCTATTTGGTGGTTCTCTTGTAGAGGTTCGATTTCTTGTGTAGCTTCTCATCTTGAGTCAGGGGAGAGAGTTCTCTTCTCGAACTTGTATGCACTGACTAACTTTCAGGGTAAGGTTTTGTTGTGGGATCATGTGCGATATGTGGGGTCATTGGATCCATACCTTCCTTGGATTTTAGCTGGGGATCTTAATGCCGTCACATCTTTAGAGGAGAAGAGGGGTGGTAATGTTCATCTGGATTCTGCTTCGACTCTCTTGAAGGATAATATTGCACTCTTGAACCTGGTTGACATCAAGCCGAGTAATGGGTTATTTACCTGGAGTAATAGAAGATGTGGGGAAGTGGCTATTTCTGAAAGATTAGATAGATTCTTGGTTTCCAGTTTTTGGATGGGGGATAGGTGGGTGACTAGCTCTAAGATTTTGGATGACAGGGGTTCTGATCATTGGCCAATCAAACTTATTGCTGCATTACCCCGACAAGGTACAAACCAACCTTTTAAGTTTCAGCTTATGTGGCTCAGGGATGATTCTCTTCATGACTTAGTTCTTGTTTGGTGGAGCCTTGGGAAGCCGACACATGGGACTGCTATGTACTCCTTCTCGAAGCAGCTCCAGTTTGTGAAGTATAAGTTGAAGCATTGGAATAGGTAGCACTTTCATAATCTCTTCCAAGAAAAGAAAAATGCTCAGTCTCAGTTGGATTCTATTACCCGACAGATTCGGGATCAGGGTTTCACAGAGGAACTTGGATTGCTTGAAGCTGTTGCGGTGAAAGATGTAGAAGAATGGAACTTAAGGGAGGAGATTTTTTGGAAATAGAAATCTAGAATTGAGTGGCTCCAGGCTGGAGACAGGAATACTTCCTTCTTCCACAACTCTGTGAAGGATAGAAAGCAAAGTAATGTTATCTCTTCTTTAGTGTCGGAGAATGGCGAGATTTTTTCGTCTTCCGCATCTATTTCTACTGAGGCTATCCTTTTCTTCTCTACATTGTTGTCTGAGGACTCCCCTCCTATGGAGGAGGATGAAGCTTTGATCCTGGGTAGCATACTGACTTTGGTTTCTAGAGAAATGAATGATTCTTTGCTCTATCCTATCCCTTTATCTGAGCTTGAAGCGGTTGTTTTTCAGATGAAAAGAGGAAAAGCCCCAGGGCCTAATGGGTTTCCGGCTGAATTCTTTCAAGAGTTTTGGGAAGTGATTAAATTGGACCTCCTGGCGGTTGTTCAAGAATCTCTATTGAACAAACAAATGTTGAGATCTATGAATGCTACTTTTTTAACCCTCATACCAAAGAAGGTGGGGACTAATGCTTTGGATAATTTTAGGCCCATTGCTTTGTGTAATGTGGTGTTTAAAATTATTACAAAGCTGATTGTTGAGCGGCTGAAACCTTGGTTAGGTAAACTAATCTCAGAAGAACAAGGGGGTTTTGTTGCTGGTAGACAAATTTTGGATGGTGTCATTATTGCTGCTAAGACCATTCATTCTATGGCGAGCTCTAAAGAGAAAGCCATGTTCATCAAGTTGGACATGGCTAAAGCTTATGATTGTGTCAAATGGGCCTTCTTGTTCAAACTTCTGGAAGCTTTTGGTTTTGCTGGTGATTGGATTGAGTGGGTCAAGAGTTGTGTCACTTCATCTTCCTTCTCTGTGTTAGTTAATGGTGAAACCTTTGAGTTGTTCAAGGCTTCTAGGGGGCTCAGACAAGGAGATCCCTTGTCTCCCTATTTGTTTATTTTGCTTGTGGAAGGCCTAGGGAGGTTTATAAGATCTTGCGTGGAGTGTGGCTTGATACAGGGGTGGAGTTGGGGAAATAACATTCCCTCCCAGTCTCATCTATAGTTTGTGGATGATATTGCTCTCATGGGTCGTGCCAAGGTTGAGGAAGCTGTCAGATGGCGTAGCACTCTAGATTGTTACTTGGCTGCTTCAGGTCAACGAATCAATGAAGGAAGTCCTTTATTTACTTCTTTAATACTCCAAAGATTATTCAAAGGAGGATTGCTGGTATCCTCCATTTCCAGATTGGTACTCTCCCTTTTGTTTATCTTGGCATCCCGCTTGAGGTTTGCTTGCTTTCTAAAATGTTTTGGAAGGGGATTATGGACAAGTTTCGAAATCTGGTCAGTCATTGGACTTGCAAGTGGCTCTCTTCTGCTGGTAGAGTGACTTTGCTAAAGTTTGTGGTTCAAGCTCTTCCTATATATAGATGTTTGTTCTCTCGGCACCTTCTAGTTTTATCAAAGATTTTGAAAAATTGTCTAGGCAATTCCTTTGGACTGGCAATCTTCTTCATAGAAAGTGGAGCTTGGTTAAATGGGATGTCATCTATAGACTGAAGCAGGAAGGTGATTTGGGGCTTCGCAGGACTGACTTGAATGGGCAAGCTCTAGCTGTGAAACTATATTGGTAGTGGTGCTCTCAGCAAAATCAGTTGTGGGCAAAAATCCTTACCTCAAAGTATCTTGGTGAGGTCGAGAGTGCTGATGTGGCCCGCTTTAGCCTCAAAGGGAAGGGTTCTATGATTTGGTGCACTCTTAAAAGGGGTGCCAAGTTGGTCAAATAGGGGTTGTTCTCGATTTGTAATGAGGGTAAGGAAGCTCTTTTCTGGCATGATTCTTGGGATGGATATCCTCCCATTTTGGCTTCACATCCTCATTTGCAAAATTTGTGTCAACACTTCACTGATGCTGGTTTCTGTCACGTGGCTGATTTTAAAACTCATCAAACATTGGGGCAGGCTACTATTTTCAGGTGGAAGGACCCAAGGGAATGGCCTCCTGATGGCTCTATAGAGGACCGTCAGGAGCTTGCAGAGATTTTGTCTAGACGTGCTTGCAGTTCCCTCTCTAGGCGTGATGTGTTGGCTTGGGACTCTGATCCAAAAGGAAGATTCTCTGTTGCTTCAGGTTATGATGTCCTTGATAAGCAGTTGTTTGGGAGTACTGAGATCTCTTGGTGGAAGAAGGTTTGGAATAAGTTTGCATGGCCTAAGTGCAATTTCTTTTCTTGGTTAGTGGTGCAAGGAAAATGTCTTACTTGGGAAAATCTCTGCAAGCGTGGTTTCAAGGGACCTTCTATGTGTGTCATGTGTGCTGGACATGAAGAGTGTATTTCTCATCTTTTCTTTCAGTGCTCCTTTGCAAAAGCCATTTGGCACTTTTGGTGGAACCTGTGGCATATGCCGTGTAGACATGTTTTCTCTTTGAAGGAATTTTGGGAAAGTAAAGGGTCTCCTTTGGTTAGGACTTCTTTTCTTTTAATTGCTTGGGTTATTGGCCCTAGTCTGATAATTTGGCATATTTGGTTGGAACACAATCGAAGAATTTTTTTGGATAGAAAGTTGTTGATTGGTCAACTTTGGTTGAGAATTTTGGGGGTCTTCAAGAAACTTTGATAGCTAAGTGCGATTTGTCTGTTCTTGTGGATCCTGGTGATTTTGGAGTTGTTACTGCTTTGGGGCTATCCCTAGGGGGGAAAGGAATTGTGAGGACTGTTCGCCATGGGCGAGGGAGGGAGAAGGTTAGTCGGGCTGGTCACTGGTGTCCCCCTGCTCTAGGGGAGTTGAAAATTAATACTGATGGCTCTTCTAGAGGAAATCTTGGGCATGCTGGTGTTGGTGGCATTGGTAGAGATGGCTCAGGAGTGGTGGTGTTTTTCTTCTCTATTTATAGAGGTCAGCATACTAATAACCTCATGGAGGCCACTGCCATTCTCCTAGCTTTGGAACGGGCTTGTGCTCTAGGATGGAGAAGGATTGTTTGTGAATATGACTCGCAGGTTATTATTGACCTTTTAAATAAGAGGCAGTTTGAGGAGGTGAATTGGCAGTTGGCTGTGGTGGTCAAGCAAATTGTTGCTTTGGGCACTACCTCAGACTCTGTTATTTTTTGTCATGTCCCTCGGGAGTGGAATAAGGTGGCTGATGGCTTGGCTAGGTGGGCTTCTGAGCAGATGGGGACTTGGAATGTGGTGGATTGGGACAACCTTCCTGAAGATTTGGCTTTGGTTCTTGAAGATTTGGTTATGGAAGATATGAGGTGCTTCTTAGTTGTTTCTTAATTTGGTGTTGTTCTGGTGCTTTTGTTGGGAGTTTTCTTCTCCTTTGTAGTGCTTTTCTGATTGAATAAATTTTTACCCTCCTTTTATTAAAAAAATAACATATGTGCATTAAATTTTAATTATAATAAGGTATGTGCAGGATCATGATGGGCCAAAAAGTGGCGATATGTAAGTGATATGATGGCCCATGTGGTTGACGACTTTTTTTTTTACACAATTTTGATGAAATGAAAAGGGTTTTATAAAGGAGATTCTCATCCTTCCACCAATATAAATTATTCTTTACTTTGAATTTAATAAATAGTTATTATTCATTTTCTATTTAAATTATGACTAAAGTTCTAATTGATCGACTGATTGAAAAACATCTATAGCTTTCAAATGATATCACATTTTTTGAATCCAAAAAATGTCACATTCTATGCTTCACATACTATAGGATTAAAAAGAATAAAATTGAATTTCATGAAGTTTTAACTAAGTTAAGATGGTCAGACATACGAGGTTTTTTTTTTTTTAAGTTGTAATAAAAAATTCATAATTAATTATTTTCTTGGAAACAAATTACAAAAAAATATGCATCAAATCGGGACATGAGTCCTCTACTTATATCTAAAATATTATAAAAAAATATTATCATTATATTGTGGTTAGGGTGGTCAGACAAACACCTACTTATTTTTTCCCTGAAATTTAAGTACTATTGTATTGAAATTTCAAATTTTCACCAAATAGATTTTTATTATTTTTAAAACAAACCTACTAGTTAAGAAAAAACATTCAATTTTCCACAAATTCTATTCTTACATATTTTTGAAATAATATAGATAACTTATTCAAAATTTTACGTGAAATTGTCTAACTTTGATTTTTTGAATTTTTATTGCCACTTAAGGGCCTATTTTTTGATGATGATCCTGCACATACCCAATAGATAACATTGAAAATAATGGTTCACTTGAATCTCTATGCATTATTGGAGTTTAATACTATTGGGAATAGGATGCCATTTAATTGCAATCCTAAGCATATTTCATGTATCTCCTAAGTCCTTGGAAAGTGTTCCCAACACTATGATTAAAAAGAGATTAAATTTGAATGAAATGAACATGTAAATTGACGTTTGTGATTATTCCTAAATAATAGGAACATGTGGGGATGTCCAAGAAGAGCTCCTACAAGATAGGATCACATGGGAAGCCCACATGGAAAGTGGAACCCAACTTGTTTTAGTTAACTGTTTGGTGGATTGATAACACTTCATTAATGCATGTTTAGATGGACTACAAAATAGGGATTGATATTTACATGAGTGGAGTGGCACTATCAATTCAGTATCAGTTTAGTTTAGTATAGTTTAGTTTATTTTAGTTCAATTTAGTTTAGTTCAATTCAATTTAGTTATGATTCAGTTATCATCAGTTGCATGTAGTTATTTTGAGTTGCATGCTAGTTGACTTGAATTGCATGCTAGTTGACTTGAGTTGGATGTAGTTATTTTGAGTTGCATGCTAGTTGACTTGAGTTGCATGTTAGTTGACTTGAGTTGCATGACTAATTATTGCAGTTGCATGACATATAATAGGTGGATACTTTCAATTAAGTGGGGATGATCAATCATGCATAATATTTGCATGAATTGGTGGAGAGATATGTTTCAGTTAACTAAGATTGAATTGGGTCCACCTTGAGCGCCCAAGTTGGTATCTTTCAATTAACACCTTTTGCATGAGAAGATATTTACAAGGCTCAGTCAAGTGGGCCAATTCTTGGGTGCCAACTTGGAGGTGATGTTTGCATGATATCTTCTTGACCAAAGTTCAGTTAAGTGTTTAGTTTGGGGCATCTAAATTGAGGAAGACTTTGTTTGACTTTAGATCACATTGTGGAACTCTACTTTCCCAATCTAGGCATAGATTTTTGTGAGAAGCTTTATGCTCTTTCATTGTATAACTCTTATTGGTTTACATGCTCATAATTGTCTATTAATTAAAAAAAGTGTATGTGAGTTCTATGAGAGTTTATTGCAGGTTTTGAAGAATGATTGTTGAAGGCAAGGAAGCATATCAATCAAGGATTGATATAGTATTATTGTAATTTTTTTCTAAGGTTAAATAATACAAGAACTATTGATTCTGGTGGATTTTTTTTCCCTAAAGGGTTTCTCCACATATATGCTATGCCACTTCTATCTTCTTGTCTCATTCTTCTACAATATTTTGTCTCTTTCTACAATTGGTAAAATTGATCTAAATAGATTAATCATACACAAATAATTGTGACAAAGAATACTTAACTAGTAGTCACATGCACAGGCATGCAATGATCAACCAATAGGGTGCACCACAAATGGTTATTAAATGGGTAGTGTGTAGTTGACTTTTTTTTTTAGTGCAATCGGAGATAAAAATAACCTATAATATTTATAATTATATGATTGTTGCAAGTAAGGGACAACTTGCTAATAAGGATAATATGAAGTAACATGATGTAACTAGTTCATAGTAGGAAGCAGATCTTATGAATTTAGACTTTATGTAGAATTCAAAGTTAAATTTGAATAGTCTAACCTAAAAGTATTATAAATCAATTTTTTAAATTTCAAATATTATTTTATATATATTCATTTAATATGAACATTGTAAAGCATTATAAACCTGATATTATAGTCCCCACTTGTTCATTCTTATAATGTCATATTAAGAACCATTTGCATAAAAATGGGAAAATGGTCCTTGTGTTTTGCAATGGAAATTTATCGGTTGAAAATTGGTTTTGAAATTCTAGAATAAAACTATATGCCATCTTGAACGAATGTTATTATTTGTAATCTATCCATTAATTTTAATTTGAGGTAATTAATCATCAATAACTTTTGTTTTATTAATATGCAATATTTAATAAGTCTAGTTAGAATAGTTCTTTAAAATTCACTTTAATGAATAATTTTAGGTATGAAAAGAAAAATCCTTATAAAAAGAGAATTGAAAATTAAATAAAATATAAATTTTTAATAATTAATTTGTTAAATAATAATAATTTGTTCAAAATTTCAAACACAATTTAATTTTATCTCAATCTTAGTTATGAAATTCTAGAATAAAACTATACATCATGTTGAATGAATGTTATTATTTGCAATCTATCCATTGATTTCAATTTGAGGTAATTAATCATCAATAAAAATTTTTATAAATATTTAATTTTTAATAATTTTAGGTAGTGCAGTTCTTTAAAATTTAATTTAATGAATAATTTCAGGTATGACAAAAAAATCCTTATAAAAAGATAATTGAAAAATTAAGTAAAATTTAATTTTTTAATAATTAATTTGTTCAAAATTTCACACACAATATAATTTTAGCTTTGTCTTAGTTTTACATTTACTAGACTTAGATGCAAATCTATATTTGACATTTTTGCATAGGTTAATCAATGAATTGATTGATTATTATTTAATTATCTTAATCTATACATATATCCATACAAATACATGGCAGAGTTAAAGTTGTGGATTAAATAATATCTTGGAAAAGTATGGAACGTTAAACGATTCTCCTTTTTTAAAGACTTATTAGTCACATCTTTTATTACTAACATTGAATAAAAAGTACTCTTTAAAAAAAGTCATTCCATTAGTATAGTCACCTCTTTTATTACTAACATTGAATAAAAAAGTATTCTTTAAAAAAGTCATTTTTATTTGAATATTAGTTATATAGTGGTCATCACAAATGACCTTTTCAAAAAAGAAAGATGTTATAAGTAGTATCTACTCCATAATTTTGGGAATAAAATCATTTTTTGTGCTTCTATTTTATGGGTTAGAAGAATAATGCAATGAAATGAAACACATATTTTGCATTGTTAGAGTAATTGAATTAGAAGGAAAGCCTTGTTTTGAGGCAACATGAGAGACATGCTGTTATAGAGTATGACAATGGAAAAAATATTTTTTCTTCGATACAAATTTATATGCCATGGAAAAAAATTTATTATAGAGTATATGTTTGGGTATGTGCAAGATCATCATGGAAAAAGAAGGCCCTTAAGTGGCAATGAAGATTTAGAAAATCAGAGTTTGACAACTTGACGGAAAAATTTGAATAAGTTATCTATAGTATTTTAGAAATATGTAAGAATAGAATTTGTAGCAAATTGAATGTAGTTTCTAAACTACTAGGTTGATTTACAAAAAAAAAAATCTATTTGGTGAAAATTTGAAATTTCAATGTAGTAGTACTTAAATTTCAAGGAAAAAATAAGAAGTAGGTGTCTGTTTGACCACCCTAACCAAAATAAAATGATAATAATGTTTAATAATATTTTAGATATAAGTAGAGGACTCATGTCCTAGTGTGATGCATATTTTTTTGTAATTTTTTTTTAAGTAAATAATTAATTATGATTTTTTTATTACAACTTTTAAAAAATATAAAAACTTGTATGTCTTACCACCTTAACTTGGTCAAAACTTCATGAAATTCAATTTTTTTTTTTTTAAATCCTATAGTATGCAAAATTTAGAATGTGATGCATGCTTCAAATTCAAAAAATGTGATTATGTTTGAAATCTATATATGTTTTTCAATCAGCCTATCAATCAGGACTTTAGTCGTAATTCAAATAAAAAATGAATAATAATTATTTATTAAATTCAAAGTAAAGCATAATTTATGTTGGTGGAAATATGAGAATCTCCTTTAAAAACCATTTTTGTTTCATCAATTTTGGGTAAAAAAAAAGTCGTCAGCCACATGGGTCATCATATCACTTATATATCACCACTTTTTGGCCCATCATGATCCTTCACATACCCATTTTTCAAAGCTAAATTTATACAAGGATTTGTGTACACATAAATATATGTAACAACAAATATGTGGCATCAAAATTAAAACCACAAAACCCATGCTCATTTTCCTCCCTACTATATTGCCATCATGAAGCCCCATGGACTCTAGCTAAACCCCCAAGAAATGAAAGGATGAAACACCCACAAGAGATTTCATGGTGTTTCATCATACATTACATAATAAAAATCTTGGGGAAACCCCGATGTTTTCATATATAATATCTAGTATTGTTGTGTTTTCTCTTATGAGGCAACTTTAAGGAAAAAAGGTATCCTAGTTTGCAAATCCTTTTGCATGCTTAAACCTAGTTCTTGCAAATGAAATAGAAGGGTATATTAATGCACAAGCAAGAAAAATAAAAAAGGAACGATCAAAAGTGAGTAAGTATATGGGTAAAATTATTTATATACAATGTGAAGCTAAAAATAATCAATAATTTTTACAATTAGTTAACCAAATATGTCTATTGACAATGAGAAATTTTTGTACTTACATACACTATTGATTGTGTTTAACAAGGACGATGTAACACCCCATCATGGAACCCAAGGAACGACACGCCACTAACGCTAAATAATTGAATAATTTTTTTTAGTATTTAATAACAACATGTAATCAATAACCTAGCATGCACATTCTTGTGTTCCACAACTACGCTACTAAAGTAATACAACCAATATAACACATCAAAGACTATATATATCAAATCATGTGAATAGTCATATCCAGATTACATTACATCAAGAGTTACATTACAAGTATATTTACAATAAACAAGATTGTGACAAATCTCAATACATCACAAGAGGTAATACAATGAAACCTCATATGTAACATCACAAGTGTAAAATATAAGAATATGAACAAGAATAAATGATGACCAAATCCATGAGCTCATCCGACGAACAACTCCGTGAATGATGTGTACCCATGAACCTGCCAAGTACAAACTCCTCTTGAAAAATATCACCTGTAGGGGACCTAATCGAAGTAGTGGCATGCTCCTCCCAACTGTGTGGAACTTGAAAGCTCACCCCCCATGCTAGGAGATAGAACCAATCCTCCATTCAAAATAAAAAACAAGAAGAAACATCACACAAAACATGGTCAACACACATGACAACATAATGACAACATAACTATCATACTCCCAATACATTAATTAATTTTTTTACTTAATTACCAACTTCCGAGAGGTTACCCATGCAAGCATTTTTGAGTCCGGCCCCTAACGGAAACCACTCCTCCTATGGTACAACTTCTCAAACTAACCAGACTAATAAGCCAACATGCATGCAAAAGAGAACATCATCCTCATAGACCCAAAATAGTCAAAATCACAACATGATATATATATATATATATATATAACTCAATAACACCACAAAACATGCATGGCTAAGTCAAGACCAACTCGAATACAGATAATAATAACATGTATCCCTTATAAAACAATAGAAGATCAATTGTTCCTCTGGACGATAAAAAGATAATTCATAATCCCAAAAGAGAAAGCCCCCAACTTTCAATAATGCAAGGCGTAAACATTTTTATGCAAAACAACTTTCCAACACATTTAGTATGGTGCATGCCAACCAATAAATCTTAAAATTAGATTAACTAGTTTCATTAATGATTTTGAATCATATATGTCTCATACAACACATTATAAACTCATAGAATGAAAGACAATATGTTATTTTGAATCAACAAATTATAAGTAGATAGGTTGAACATTAAGAGAAAAACCCTTTAACTAAATCACCTAGACTCATTAAAAAAATTAGAGTCAATTCGTTAATCCTATATTTTAATGCATATCCTTTTATCATTTTCATAAAACATTAAAAAAATGTAACAATATATATATATATATATATTTACCCAAGATAAAACATCTTTCTACATTGAGATATAAGATAAAATCCCTAAATACATTAGCACATTACCTTAACTAAATTTCTTATTAATGTTATCTAAATTTAGCAAATAAGTCAATATTCATTCTAGAATAAGGGACATATTAATTCATTACCTTTAAAACTAAATAATTAGATAAGACTAATTAATTTCAATCTACAATATATATATTAATAAATATATATCTATAATCAAACGAGAGACCAATTGAACTAAAAGGCAGATTATATATAAAGATGTAATTATTTGTATAATTTATGACAAGGATTTCAATAATATATTTATATGATCAAAGTTTCCATCAAATAAATTGGTGGTAAAGTGCTTTTGACAATACTTCCACTCCCCGTGAACTTAGAGACTAACTATAGCCACACTAATTCGATATAGCATATGTCAGCTAAAGAGACAGTGCATGAAATCAACATGCATGTAAAACACAGATAAACACGAAGTTCTATAACCATAAGCAACCGATAGAATGTAAGAATTAAAGCAAGATCTTGAAAATATGATGACATGTTAGACACAAGGCGTAAACCAGAACAAAGGTACACGGGTATCTAGAATAGCCAAAGAGAAGAAATAACCAATATTTTGTAAACTTATGCCTTTGACTAGAAGCGTTTAAATTTGAATGCAGACCGAGATCGTCAGACAGGATGAATACAACACAATATATATATTTCTAATCACACAATTGTCCATACACACAAGTGAACAAGATTTCAACAGAGAATACTTAGCATTTGGTTCATGCATGGTTGAGGAAAATAGTTTATCACATGTCTCCAACATATTCAAGGAGTAAAAGAACCCTTCGTAGCCTTCTAAGTTCAGGCGCTGCATCAATGATGGTTACGAATAAGATCAAGGAGACAATTTAAATGTCGGCACCCTTCTATATTCAAGCATTACAACAGAGACAGGTTTCAAGAATTTAATAAAGAATAAAAAGACAAATCTTTACCATCATTCAAGGTCACGTATTGATGTTGTGATAGGAAACAAGAAGAAGAGACGAAGCAAAAAAAATCGCAACAGAAATCCACCGAAGTTTCATTAAAGCCTGCAAATACGATCCTTGGGTCGCGATTGAGTAGAAAAAGCTCACGCCTTTGAAAATATCAATGAAGGAGACACAAGATAAGGTTCGTGTGAGGCATGTGTATCTAGGCATGAAATTTTAATTTTGGGAAAATAATGGATCTTTGAGGTAGCTCACAACAGAGTTCAAACATTCAAGGCGGCCAAGGCTACAGAGAAAACATGCAAACAAAGCTACAACTAAACTACACAAGGAAATTTTGGGCAACAATTGCAAGATAAGGGATTGAGTATTCTCAAGAAGCTATTTGATACCCTGTGTTAAAGGGGAGATATGATTTAAGAAAACAAACATCAATAACTCTGTAAACTGGAATCACCTATCTCTAAGATAGACTTAGGATAGAAATTAGAAAGAGAAAATGGTTGAATTTGAATTTTGAAACAAACAATAACTGGGTCTTTTCGAGTACAAGAGAATCGGTAAATAAAAAATACATTGTATTCTATATTCGCCACCATACAATACACCACATTCTAGCATAAGCAATGGATCCAGATCGATCATTCAAAGATGATACAACACACACTTTTTCTAAAAGACTACCGAAATCCATAGCTAGGTCTGTAGTGTTTTCTTTTTCTTATTTACCACACTATAATTCCAAAAAAATAAACATTAATTTTTTAGTTTTCTATTGTGCATGCAGACACCGAGGTAAGATTTTTTTAGCATAGTACCCTAAAAATACCACAAACCTATTTTTACATGCACTAATTCAAGAATAAGCAAGAAATTTGCAAGAATAAAACTTGATATGCTTTTTGGATTCGAGCAACGGCAAAGCGAAAACTCCAAAAATTCAATCCGCAAAACTTTTACACTGCGAACACAACTTCAAGTAATCAATTTTCAGCTTTCCAAACAAAACCTCAGAAAAATACAAAGAACAACTTCTCATGAAACAACAACAATTCTTCCTTTTTTGAAAATCAATTGCCTTTTTTTAAAATTAATATTTTTCTATGTTATATCTTTTTTTTCAAATTACAATGCAATCAAACACTTTCACTTCCTGTTTGCATGCAAAACATCCAATAGTTAAACTTCTTGAACACCATGATCAAAGAAGATATTTTGCAACTTAAATCACAACTAACTGTTTTAGTTTTTGAAAACATCTAAATTGCACAAACAAATAAATTACAACTAATTTAATCCTTCACAATTAATATATTTTAATATTTCACATTTAATTCCTCAATATTCTAAAATAGGCTTTAAATTTAAACATTGAAATTAATCATTTATCAATAGTACCATTAATTTTAAACATTAAATTAATCTAAACATAGCATGATAAAAAATGACAACAAGAGACGACAAACAGACATAACGGCAAATGAACAACAACGAAACATAAGGGCAAAAAAATGATACTCGTTCTTTCCAAAATGATGGTTCATGATAGAGGACAAGTCTATCTCCCTTCAATGATTCCATTGGACCATGGCACACTTAGACCTGACAAAGCAGCTGGAGTCGATGCCTATACTTGAAAGTTGCATCACACTGCATGGTCAATTGAAACAACATATATATAAACGCAAACACTTCATGAAGAAGAATCACAGCATAGCAGGGCACTCGTGGATGAGTACTGCTAAAGCATCTCCTTCACCAAACTAACGTAAGATATAGCATCTAAAATCAATCACATCATAGTACCATCATAAACATTACAGAACATCATATGTCATCATAATAATGGCATCTCATGAAAGAAAACAGAGCATCATGAAGTAAAGTGTTTCAACAAAGTTTCATAATTAATCTTGTAATCCATGACATAATGTATCTAAGTGACATAGTCTCAAGAAACTATCAACTAACAACTCAAAAAAACAGAAATAGCAATGAAATCAGGAGGGTCACTATAGACAAGCTACATTGGATCAAGTACTAGGAACATGAAATAATTTGAAATAAATAATGTATAATTCACTAATTTTGTTGAATGCCTATTATATATCTATGTAACAATATAAATGAAATAATATGCATATACAATAAAAGAGGTTAGCACTATCTATTGTAAATAGAGTTTCTTTTGTGAAAAATGGGTACATATAACAACTAATAACTAGAAAGGAAAAAAATGTAGTCATGTACAAAACAAAAAATTAGGATAACCATGACATTGTAAATGGTTTAGTTGAATGGGGCAACAAACATAATTGTCATGTTCTTTTGGGGATAAAATTTTTGTCCTCTCAAGAGCACATGACAATGGTGTTCAGTTGTTGTCCATAATCACATAACCCCATGCTCGTTCTCCTCCCTACCATATTGGCATCATGAAACCTCATGGGCTCTAGCAAAAGCCCCAAGAAAAAAAGGTAGGTAAAGTCCATGTAAAATATCATGGAATCTTACTATATAGCGCACAATAATCAACTTGGGGGAACGCGAGTGTTTTGAAACAAGTTTTGTAATATTGAAGGTTTTTTTTGCTCTAACAAGTTCACGGAAAACAAATATCCTAGTAAAGAATTAGCATAATCGGGCTTGAAGACAACTAGAAGCATATGGATAGATGGAATATATAGAAAAATGTACAATAAGTAGAAAGGTCCATCTTACCTCACAATGCGAATTTAAATATAGCTATATTAAAAACACAACTGTAATCTAAGGAAGAATATAGTAAAAATCATCATCGAATTGATAGGCCAATTGTTACATAGACTGCATACTATTACACAATGCACATTTCACTTTGGGGGACTGAGGAAAAAGAATATTATAAAAGATATTGATAAAAAGCAAGAAATCTATGTAACAATTGGCTTCTAAATTCAAAATTCAAGGTACCAGATAAAATAGAGAAATTTTAAAAGAACTATTGAGAAAATTCTTTAAGAAATAGAGATAAATGACAGATAATCGAAACCCACATGAAACATATTGATACAAGACAACCAGCCTGTGTAAGTGTTGGCTGGTCTAATGAAAATTGCTCACACAAGAAAATGCTTGCCTTCTACTTCCACGCATCGAGGCAACCAACGCATCACTGCCAGTGTATGCAAGTAGGAAGCTCTATGGTTGCCATAAGCAACCCTGAGTAATTTATTCCAAGGAGCTCGAAACAAATGAGGGAAAAAGAATATCATGAAACATATCGATATAAGATTCTAGCTACATTATTTGGTAGTAGACATTGACAACAAATAGAAGAATTGTATAATAGGTATTAGAATAACACTTGTTTGATACTAAATTTATACACAAAAAGAAAAATTGTATTGAGTTCACTGAAACATAGATAGATACATATGCACACATATATATATGTATTCAATTCCTTGATTGATATATAAAAATATAAATATAGGTAGATATACATATCGATATATGCAGATGAAGAGAACTATGGGTCGTTAAATTGAGAATGCAACAAAAATGTGTATACACATATGTATATCTAAATAGATCTATATGCTATGTTTATTCATATTTATGTAGAGTGTGATTTTAAATAGAGATTAAAATAGCATGTATAAGTATTTTCTACGTTGTGATAAAAAATGCTACAATACAGCCATAGCGTTGAATGATATAGCATCGAGATGTTAAGAATAGAGAATTTAATCATTCAGTGTGTGTATAATATTCATAATGTTATAATGGTTCTTCTAAAAATGAAAATGAATCTATATATTTTTTCTTGCATATTTTGGAGTATACTTTCTCACACTGGAACATTGAATATTGCATTTACTTCTTGGTACACTATCACACCATAATGCTAGGATGATATAT
Organism: Sequoiadendron giganteum; assembly: GCA_007115665.2. Lineage (NCBI taxonomy): Eukaryota > Viridiplantae > Streptophyta > Pinopsida > Cupressales > Cupressaceae > Sequoiadendron > Sequoiadendron giganteum. Next base: position 797,086,835 of record CM021102.1, on the reverse strand, counting down.
ATTTAAATACGTATAATATATACATACATATATATACATATATACACATATATATACATATATATATATATATATATATATATGCATATATATACATATGCATATATATACATATATATATATGCATATATATACATATGCATATATTCTAAATTTTAGGATGATATATATTTAAATACGTATAATATATACATACATACATATATATACATATATATGCATATATTCTAAATTTGAGCTTCATTATTTGACACTAAATATTATAGAGAAATAGGTAAACTATAAAATAACTATTACCAAAACACTGAAGAACCACATAGGTTTGATTCTTAAGTATTATCCTAATACCTCTTACAACTGATACATAGACTACTTGTCTTGTACCAATATGTTGCATGTTATTATTTTTTCCTCATATTTTTGAAGCTCCTTATAACAAACTCTTAATTACCGTTGTTTTTTGTTTGTATGGAAAGAAAATATATTGATTAAGTTACATTGTCAAAAGAGCCATTGTGATGTTTGTTTGGTATTAGGCTATTGTAAGAATCATGACCGTCAGATCTATTCTTTAGAAGATTTGAGGGTTTTTAAATTGTTTTTCTTTGGAATTTGTAAGTCATTTTACATTGGTATTTTGCATAAATTATTTGTCCATAATATTGAATACCAAGAATTTATCTCAAATTTACAATTAAGACTATGGTGTTATATGCAATTTAGATAGATTATTACATCATATAATTGTTGCCACAACATAGCGAAAATAGGTATTGTCATAAAGAACTAGGTTTAAATAATTGATTTGGCAAGTTGAAAGGATAGTTGTATTTAAGCATGGAGAAATGTAGCCAACAAAATAGAGTGTGTTCTATATTTGTAGTAATCAATATATGATGATGCAAGGAGAAATTAGAAAACCCATGCTCATTCTCCTCCCTGCCATATTCACATGATAAATCCACATGGGTGCTAGCCAAACCCCCAAGCAAGGAAAATTATGAAAGACCGATAAAAAATTTAATGGAGTGATATATATATATATATATCAGGCAATGCAGAAGTAGGGGAAATTTTGGTGTTTTCATATATGATTTCTTCTAATGTGGGTTATTTTGGTGCAACAACTTTAAAAAGATGGGATGGTGATAAAAAGTTGCCTAGAGATATTTTTTAGTTATGTGGGTTGTTGGTGGTGGAGTTGGTGTCCTTGATATGCAAAATTTGAATGGTAAGGGTTTCCTCACAGGAGTGTTAATACATTTTTTCGTTCTTGTACAACAAGGGTGGGTGAAGTAAATTCAGGCGGGAAAAGTAAATACAATATTGAGTGTTGCGGTGTGGGAAAGTATACTTTGATTAAGTTGTATTGTTGAAACAACCATTGCTTAACAATTTTCTTGAACTTTTTACCATTTTTTTCAGCCCAACCAAGATTCGTATTCGCTAGTGCTAAAGATGCCTTGATATGTCGAAGTTGAATGGCAAGTGTTTGCTCGTGGGAGTGTTAATGCATTCTATCATTGTTGTACAATGGGGGAAGATGAAGTAAATGCGAGCGGATGAAGTAAATTCAATTTCAAGTGTTGTAGTGTGGGAAAGTATACTTTTCAAGATTAAGTTAGATTTTCGAAACAACCATTTCCTAAGAATTTGCTTGAAGTTTCCACCAAAAATTTTGTCAGCCCAACTGTGAATTAGATTTTTAGGTGTTGTAGATGCCCCAGCCGATGGGGACTTGACCGAGCCTTTTTTGTGGTGAAATGGAGCTTGGTAATTATATGGGTTGGTGATGGTGGAGTTGGTGTCCTCGACACATGGAATTTGCATGGTTGTGTATAGTATTTAGTAACAAATAAGTGTTATTCTAATACCTCTCACACAAATACTCTATTTTTCTTCAATATATATGTGTATATGTATTTGTCTATGTTTCAAAGGATTGATTTTCACAAAAAAATCACATTGTATGTAAATATATATATCTAATATGACAGTGAAAGGAAAAAGCACAAATCACATGGTTGTTTTCCTCCCCACCACATCGACATCATGAAGCCTCATGGGCTCATGGAAAATTGTCAACCAAGCAAAGCATGAAACACTTATGACAAATTTGATGCAATTCCATCATATATCACGCAATGACAAAGTTGCTGAAAAAATTGCATGTTCCAATATATGGATTGCTTTTCCTAGTGTTTTTTTTGCTGCAATAACTTTTTTTTAAAAGAGAATGGTGATAAAGAATTGTGAAAGATATAATTTATCTGTAATGTTGATAAATATAGGAAAAGGATAATATACATGAGGTCTTGTTACAAAGAAGAATGAATTATGTAGATGTAATACACATTTATCATTAAAAACAAGACATCAAAGAAATAGAAAAGGTTTTTCTTCAAAGCATACAATGTATATAAATAAATTTATAAACATTCCTGATGTTGGTATGTACTGGAATGTATCTAGCCTTACAGAAACAAAAGGGGTGAATGTATAAATTTGGTATGTACTGGAGCATTTCTAGCCCTGCAGAAAGAAAAAGGGGTGAATGTATAAGTTAGTAAAATATAAATTTGTAGAAAAAACCTTGATTATGGTTACAACTATGGGCATATTTTAGGCATGGATTGTTACATAGATGGGTTTCATATCTCCTTGTTCTTCTATTCTTTCATCGAGGCCAACATCATATTATTGCAAAGCAACATTATATTTCAATCTATCAAAATATATATCAGTGGTTAGATGTCTATGTAACAGTTAGAAAGATAGTGGGAAAACAACTTACAACAACAATAGGGGGACAAGACAATGTAGATTGCATAACACAACACTTGTTAAACCATTCAATTTGCCAACTAGTGGAGGTGCATGGTAGGTTTTTACCATTTTGTAGCTATTGAGCGAAGAAACCAACTCCAGTACCACCAACCCATGTGGTCAACAAACTCCACCATTGTTGTGAATAGGCCTGGGAAAGGCCTCACAAATTGCATGGAGTCTTATAATATATTAAGCAAAAAATGCAATATAAAAAATACTATATTTCTTAGACCAATATAGAGGATGACAAAAATAGTAAAATGCTCAAAAGAGAACTCTATAGATCAACATTATACATATAAACATATATATACATATACATACACATACACATACATATACATATACATATACAAAGATGGGTAAAAGTACAAAGTTGTGTTAGACTTTTGGTCAACTTATCAACACTAGTGAATTTTAGTATTTATAACTAAAAATCAATTTTGGTCAAACATATGATCTAGTAAGATTCATTCTAGATATGTTAAATATGTCCACAACTTTTCTAACTAAAATTGTTGGCTAAATACATATGTAGTACCACTTTGATGCCAATTTACTAAAAAAATGAAATTATTTGAAAAATTTAATGTTTCAACAACTCCTACTCATATAAATAACATATTTTTTTAAATGTAAAAATACCATTTTGTAGATCCATAAGTGTAGTATTCAAATATATATTTATTTTAATAGTTCAATTATTATTTTTATTTTTACTAAAAGTAGATTATCAACACAAAAATATTAGGTTGATTACCATGTCAAGAAAAATACTATTAAAACTTATTGAAAAAAATTAAAAAACATATGATGCCCTAGATAAAAGAATCTAGATTAAGATAGTATATTTTTTAATTTTTTTAGATAAGTATTCAATATAAAAGTTGACATCGAGTGGAAACATCCGTGTTTTAATACACACACATTTAAATATTTATTTAAAAATATACATTTAATAAAATTGCAAAACAAAATATGCATGCCCTAAAGCTTCAAATTATAAATATACACAAAAAACATTGAAGGAGGAAAATAAAATTTACTATATAAAGCTTGACGTTGAGTGAAACATCATTTTTCAACATTTTATTAGAACCTAAATTATAGTGTTTATTTATAAAAAATCTATATTCAAATAATTTTTTAATTTTTTCAAAAAAAATACAAACATGAAATATACTAAAAATACACATTTTATTAGCTTACATCATTTCAAAATTCAAAACATGTATGCCACTTTCTAGTGATTCAAGTTTAAAAGTCAGATTGGTGTTAGTTGTTTCCTTTATAAAAGTGTGACACGGGTTTGTATTTTTACTCACATATACATATACATACATATACATATACATATACATATACACATACATATACATACTTATGTATACATACATACACATATACATATACATGTATATACATATACTTTTCGCCCTTTGTTTATTGTTTGTAGTTATCTATGTGCATCATTGGCATTATACTCATTACCATATGAGCAATTGCAGTTAAATCTTCTTTCTTTCATCAAAAAAATATGGTTAGGGTTAGTAATTTTTTCACCTTTTCTATTCTCCATGTACTTGGCATTAAATATTATAGAGAAATGGAGAATATTTGCCCAAGATTTTTAATGAAGACTTGGAGCTTACCTCTTCAATAAAGGATGTTCCTAAATGTCTCTCATTGGTCAATAAGGATTGCAAAAAATATATGAATTTAGAATTGACAAGGCAATTGTTGCATTGTAAATGTCTTTTTAAAAGCTCTTTTACAATTTCCCTATTTGTACATAATACGTAGTGCTAAATAATGTAGCTTGAATTTTTAATTGACAAGTGAACTGTTATATAGATTGCTTCAATTATGATATAATTTTACCTGTGTCTTAATTTTACATTTATTAGACCTAGATGCACATCTATATTTGACCTTTTTCTCTATGCTAATCAATCAATTGGTAGATTATTATTTAATTATTTTAAGATACACATGCATAGAAATAAATCACAATCTTGAAGTTATGGATTAAATAATATTTATGAAAAATATGGAAGATTAAAGGATTGTCCTCTTTTAAGGAGTTATTAATCATATCTTTAATTACTAATATTCAGTAGAAAAGTATTCTTTAAAAAAACATCAATCCATAATTTTAGGTATGGCATATTTTTCCCAATGCTAATGTGGCAGTAGATAATTTATTACTTTGATGTTATTTATTTTTATTTTTTTTATTTCAATATTAGTTATGATGGTCGAAGTAAATACACACAAACTGTAAGACCCCCTTTCGCATATGATTAATGTTAAACCTAATGTGTTATATGTTTTCATAAATAGATGGTAAGTTGTACTATGAGCAATAAATGATGTGATTGGATGACCATATTGTTATATTTCTCCTTGATAAATTTTTCATTGTCATTGTCGTGAAGGTACTATGGACTCGTAAATTGGGAATATTAATTGAATTTGTAAATGGAATTTTTGTGCAATTAAATCATATTTTAGCTATCAAGTTCAAATAGACGATTGTTCTTACGATTGCATTGGTAATGTGCAGGAAAGCAGAGTGTCAGTACAAGAAGGGAAAACCATTGAGTACATCAAAAGACATCTCCGTGTGATCATGAATTTGACCTCCTTTTTAGGGCTTAGAAACAGGTAAAGTTAATATGTTGGTAAGTTAAGGTGGCATGGGTTGTTATTAACGGGATAATTGAGTTGTGAATGTAAGTGGGTCTAAGGGTTGGGAACCGTTATTCAGGTGCGAAACTCAGATGAAATCTTAAATGGGCTTTTAAAGTGGGTTGTTGGTCAAGTACCTTGGTTAGAATGCAAAATAAACCCCCTAGGGTACATACCATAGTGGTAGGGGCCAAGTAGGCACATAAAATTATCCCAAGGACATGATTTAACCCTTGAAAAGTCATCATATTAGATAGTGACGAATTTTGATGGAGGATGGGGTGAAAATATTGAGAAGTTTTCCAAATGCATGTTACCCTCTTGAATTAGAAAAGACCCTCATTAATGTAAGGAGGTACACTCCACACCTCCCCATCCAAAAGTTTGCAAGTTGAAACTCTTATATATCTTGAGAGGAAGGAAGAGGGGGGGTGTTGCCCACTTCTCCTCTTGGAGAACTTAGTGATGGTAGAAAGAATGAGAAGGGGGGAGGAGTTCATCTCTTTGGAAAGATAGTGATCAAGATGGCTTGATTTGGAGAGGAAGGAAGGAGAAAGATTTTCATTCCACCCCTCATTCCCCCCCCCCTTCCCCCAACTTAAAGAAAAGAGATAATTGTTCCCTAATTTCACCCTCCCTTGTTTTATTGTTGTAAAGATGTGAACATGTTTATATGAATCATTGTGAATATGGTGAGTGAAGAGCCCATAGGCATGCAATTTGATGTTATTATATTTCATTTTTTTTTTGTAAATTTTGAGGAGACTCCATTCATCATCTTGTGGTTAACATATTTTCTTGTTCGGGGGTATGGTTAGAGTCCATGAGGCTCCATGACGCCATTATGGTAGGGTGGAGAGCAAGCCCTAGTCAAGTGTGTGTGCTTCATTGTATTTCTTAAGACTAGTTTGTAATATGGAAAGCTAGTGTTCTATTGTAGCTTGAAAGAAAATGAAAAAAAAAGAACAAGTCATTTTTTCAGTTGTGTGATAATCATTGTAGTTTTAAGTATTCTTTTCTGTAACATTGAAAGCTTAGAAATCACGTTTGTACCTTGTTGCAAAGAAAAGAAGAAGTGTTCTATGGGATTGTATAAAAGACCATGTAAAGCATATATGTGGTGATATTACTAAGATTGTGTATATGTGGTGATATTACTAAGATTGTGTAGTAGTAAGGAGGGTTATTCTGTTATTTCAAAATGGTTGTGATTATTTTTGTTGTGTTAGAGTTCATTTTCAAAGAAAAGACAAAGTACTGGTATATATCTTGCAACAAAAACAGATTTTGGACTCAAATATGTATTGTTGGATTACCTCTATACTTTTATTTGAATGAGTACATGCTATACATCTCAAGAATACCTCTGTACTTGTTTATTTGAAAAATAAATCTGATTGCAATCTAAGAGTTTAAGTTGAAATGGTATATGATACGCTATTTGTATGCCTCCGCCTATGTAATAATTAGACAGGGAAATATACATGTAGAATTAAAAGATGTTTGAACCAAGTGCAGAGGAAGAACAGAAAGTCATAAAAAAACAAAAAAAACAAAAAGACCATCTTAAATGGCCTTCGTTTGGAATGCGACCTGTGCCTTGAGGGTCGCGGGCTCCCTTGGGGCCAACGTCTCCTCCGACGCCCTATCTGTATGCAAATCAACTACATTGAAACATAGTCAATAAAACTTAAACCATGAACATTCAAATCTCTGTGCTGTCACCTTGCGCAGTAGATAAATGGTTACACAGGAGCTGTGAACCAAAGTAAGGAAGTGGTAAAGGAAATGGGAGATTGGATGTAGCGCTGCCTGGCTCTGCTAAAAATAAATAATAAAAAAACCCCACTTATGGAACTGCCCATAAAAGTGACCATATTCGCTAGATCTTTGTGTCCTAATACTTGACCAAGTTTATTTGAGCCGATAAGATTGACTTGGCAGAAAATGTACTCACAGTCCAAGTTGTGAGAGGAAGTGTATTCACCAAACACCATAATGGTAAGAAGATGTATCTTGGAGCTCTCACGCAAACGATCCTATTCCTGCAAAGTATGAAGATAATTATTAGCATCCACTGTAGTGGCCGATTTTGTATATCCTGTGTCTGGATGAACCAACCGTCCAATAAAAATGCAATAAATCTAGTAGTCTGGTAAGGGGCGTTGTGCCATTATTATTTGGCAGAGATGTAACATCGCTTGAGTGTATGGGTGAGGAAACCCTTCCTCGCCCTTGCCTTACACAGATGACCTAGTCGCTCTACGTCATTCTGGCCCTTATTGAATGGAATGTGTGGAATTTTATTTGGATAGATGTTTATGCACATATAATGTCTGTGCATTATTCAAACCGTCGTCCAAGCGGCTATTGTATCTGCAAACAATGCATTCGGCCCTTTTGAAGTTTTAGCCATCGCTGCAAATCTTTAAATGTGAGGTGCCACTTATGTATACACGAAAGACTTCAGGTACAGGTATCTAATGCCATAAATAGGTGATAGACTCTTACCTGATATCGGCCGAAAGTAGTTGTGAAACATTCAATTTTAACATGCATATAAACGCTATAATCCCCATTTATGTTTGTTGTTGTTTAAAAATTATGAAAGCTATTATGGTGTACGCCTTTGTGGTAAGGAGATTAGTTGGTGGCTGAGAGATCATATTCTTGCGTTTCAAGCGACTGTCACTCCTTCTACTGATGCATGCCATATTTATTAGTGACAGTTCTGAGTCCACACGCTAAGCTGCTCTTCATGCATTCGACTGAAATCTCCTCCTGAATTGCTAGCAATTAATTGGTGTGATGGGGAACATCATATACAAGTCTAATCATTACGACTAGGATTTGGCACACCATGCCTAGCCTCAATTCTTCTTCATTAACTTTTCATTTCAAAGGGCAAGGGATAAATAATAATATAGAGTGTAGATTTAATGTTTGGTTACAACTAATTTATTAGTTAATTTTACCACATAGTAGATGCAGTGCGCCATTGTCTTGTTGTAACAGGAAAAAAAAAAAAACCAGCAGACTAACATATCAGTCAATCCACAGTTTATGCTGAGGTGTTTTTTTTTTTAACAAGTAAAGATAAAAATTCCATTCGTCAAATAAAATTGTGTCCAGCGTCAATAATCAATAATGGACTGATTTCTCATTATTTTTCTGTAAGTATAAATTTGATCCACAAACTGTATAGCATAACATCTTCTAGATACGGTATGCACTTGGTGTTTTTATTTTGCTTTTGGAACTTTTGTTGGTGTATTGACGTTCATATTAGTTGAGCCAATAGTCGTAGGGAAATGGTTGCCACTATACTATTCTCCAAATTAGAAACCTACAGGTTTGTACACAAGATATTACTTTTTATTTTATTTTTTATTCTGGTTGTTCACAGTATTGCTGTTCAATCGTTTGCATTCAATAGGCACCTAAAAGTTCATGTTTTCTTCTTGTAAAACTAGCAATTTTCTTTGAAATTCACTGAATTTATATTAAGTTTTGTGAGGAATGCTAGTAGTCATAATAACCACATTAACATCATTAGCAATACACAATACTCGTTCTAAAGTGAAATGAATCCTTGATAATACACATTATTAACGAATCTGAAATATTATTCAAAACACAGTCTGTAATCATGAGAAAATGATAATATACATTATTAAGGAATCTACTTTTATATAGTGGCCTGGAGTATGCACAGTGATAGAGTTATCAAGTAAATCGGTTAATAAATCAAAACTTCTATCTAAGAAATCGTTGGCCTTCTTTTAACTCATGCTAAAACAAAGAGGCTTATACTAATAGCAATCTAATGTGCAACCGTAATTTTTAAAGCAAAGAACAACGAGGAAAATATCTTGTTTTTGAAACTAATGTAAGGAAAGCAGCTTTGGAAATTTTCATGTAGGGGTCTTTTACTAGTCCCTTCCATTTTAGTTTTTAAGGGAGTTCTACGTAATTTGTTTAAATATTCCTTATTAAGGAAAAGAGATTATATTCCCTCTCACTTAAGTAAAGGTCATATTGATTTAAACTTAGAGTATGTTTAAAGATACAAGTTTAGGTTAGAAAGAAAGAAATAATTTCCTTTTATTTATTTTAGGTTCTTGTAAAGTAATATTCATAAAAATAAATATATACAAAATAATACATGTAGTGGTATAGAGTAGTCATCATTATTATGATTTTAGATTATTTAATTAAATAGAATGTATTAGTATATAAGGGTTATTTATCTTTTCCATATATACGTATAAAATGATAAATAAATAAATAAATAATAGTAATTTATCATAAATGCTTTTATCTATATAAAATATATATATGAAAAAAAATGTTGGTATCAATAATCGTCTTAGTAGTAAGATTAATGGCATTGGTAATAAATTTAGTAGTGAAGATAGTGGTAATATAAAGAATAGTACTAATAAAATTTTCAAACAGTGTCTTCATTCTTGAGCCTACCTCATGTTTGATCCAAGCCATGTGTGATGGGCTCTGTGCACCCAAATTCATTATCTTCCCTCACCCTGCTCTCAAGCGATTTGTCGATGGTAAAGTTGCACGAGCAATTTCACTCGACATGTATAGTGTGTTACCTTGCACTTGCATGGTTAACAATTGTTAGCCTTTCGTCACATTATTCAAATAAATTTGGTGATTGTGATTTTGTCCTTCTAGCAAAATTTATGGGCATGATACACATCATTAAACTAACTTCTACCCTTCAGTAGTGAGGTGATCTCGAAATGGAGTGCAATATGTATCTTTGTAATATCCCTCACTCCAATCATTTAGATTATAATTAGCTTATTTAGTGTATAGAAAAAAAAAAGTGTTTGGTTTTCATAGTAAATTTTTGTGGGCATGACACAAACATATAACAAAATATATATGTATCCATGTGGATATAAATGTATATCTATTGATGGTCACAAGAGGAATAACATGGTTTCAACATTGGAATATATAAAAATATATATACAAGTATTGTACATATTTCTTCGTTAACCATTTTCAGTATTTGAGTATTATTATATGTTTTCCATTAAAGATAATACTGCTATTCAATGATTATAAATGGAAGAAGGGAACTTAGAGCATGCATAGAAGAACTAAAAATTCTACCATATAACAAGAATCAAGAATCATAGTGACAATGCAGAGTAAAAAAAATCTGGGCACCATGTTAAAATCAAAAGGATGGTAGGTCAATGAATGTGCAAATATATATATACAAACATATAAAAATAAATTATGTTCATATTTTTAAAACAGAAGTCTTACCATCCCATAGTGAGCATTAAAAAGGAAAGAGTACGAGAAATGTTGGAAAGTACAAAAGAGTAGTCAAAGTTTAGGCTCTCTAGTGGAGCCTTTTTTTGGAGCAGGGGTAGATATCTTTACTATGTTTGAAAGCAACAGTTTACACTCTTCTTCAAAATCAACTTTTGTTGCTTTCATAATTGTTGTTTTAAGCCGATCCTCATAATTGTAAGTATATGTTCTGATGAAGACAGTAAAGATGTATGGTTTACAAACAAGGCCTTTAATAACAACAACATGATCTGTTGTAGACTCAGAGTTGTTCTGCAACATGTAAAGGTATTTTTCTATAATTTTCAATAAACTAGTGGAAGCTTCATCAAAAGCAATACACCAAAGGTTGGTTGAATGGTCTTGCAGCTTTAACTATAGAAGATAGTGATAGTTGCATTCCTCGATTTCCATCTGGCAACGATCACAAAACCAAATATTAGCATAGGGGAATGTGCATTTTATCTTACATTATTTCCCATTAACCAAAAAAGGGCAAGAAGGATAACAAAAAGACTCTTCTTTCGCAATTTGAATAGTTTCTTTAAAAATGGCTTCAACAATTTCTGACAAGAAAGGGTAATTTTCAAGATGAATGCAATAGTAACTTTATCATTTGAAGGATCCAACCTATGAGGTGTAGAAGAAGATGAAACCATTTGATCTAGTTTGATTGGGCCATTGGATCTAAGAGTGTTTTACCTCAGGAATAGAAGGGTTAATGTCAAGGTCTATTGTTGTTGATATGTTGATAACTTTACCATTAAAGTAGCCTACATGGCCACCCGCACAAAAACTATGACTATATCACCAGAAAGGTACATCCAAGCTCCAAGGCATCACCTTTATCTTGCCAACTTGGGCCCCACAAATTAACATCAATGAAAGAAGTAGAGATATCATATAGTTTAATTGTTCACCAAATTGTTTCAGATCCATTTTTGCTACAAATTGTTGATATTTACCCAACATGTACTGCAATGCCAATAATATCAAGTTTCAACCAAGCTATTATCACTATAATTTCTTATGTCACTAACTGGAACAAATGCTAAGGTTTTTTTTGGCATGGAAATCTCATCCGCACATCGTTTTATTATTGATTTTTCATCCAAAACAATTTCAAGGCTAGTATTTAATTTATTAAATTTTTTATTTGCTTCCTTCACCAATCCTCTTGACATTAAATAAGTTGCACCCACCTCAACTCGACCATAATGCAGTTCATCAATATCATCAAAACAAGTAACACATATTTTTGTCCCCTCCATATCTATAATGTCAAAACTTAAAAGTTGGCCTTCACCTCTTTGTTTGTGGAAATGGTACATCTTTCTAATATGTGTTACACACCCTTTCACTGTCCAAACATTTTGATAAATGTTTAGAGCTTTAACAAGGATGACATTTGGAGGGCTACTTTGTTTCAGGGGACAATTGCAGAACAAATTTAGGGGTCCATTTAGAAGGAGAAGGCAAGTTCGTCCCCAACAATTTATCTTCTTGTTGCTTCATTAGATACCTAGGGGTCCCAATGATTTGACAATTAGACTTAATCACAACTAAGCTGAATATGATTAAGGCCCTAGAAAAGAAGAAAAAACAATATATTGGACACATTATATTAGGCACATATGAAGGAGAAAGAAATTTTTTAAAAATAGACAACAAAAAACACAACTCGCCTTGAATCTTAGACATTCCTACATACATAGTCTTTTAAACATACAAGGGACCTATTTTTAAGGCACCTGAAAATAAAAAATCATTATATTTAGAAGGTAGGGTTCCTATTTGCATATGATGTTTATTAGAAAAAATAACCTTGTATCGCTCAACCTGCCCTTCATCACCGCTAATTTTTTTGAAGGACATAAGCTGAACGATCAAAGAGGTAATGAAATCTCCAACATTGATTGAATGAATTGCAAATGAAGTCAAAGTTGGTTTTTTCTTTGCAGCCTACAAAGACAAGTTCAATGAAGGAAAATGCACATCATCACACCAAATGGATAAAACGAGTAAGGAAATTAAAGGTTGCAAAGAGATATTTTTGTGTTCTAAAAGATCAATGCATATGTGCTTCCACATCTATATGCTTTACTAGGGCCAACCATGTGTGTATACACCTAAAGGCCAATAATAGTGGAAACATAAGTAGTAAATCATATGAACTATATATTTTTGTATTTGATAATCCTAAAAGTAAAGCAACTGAAATGAAATGTTCAAGTTTATTACAAGAGGATGGAAACAATAACAGTAAATTTTCAATAGGTATAAGGAAAAGGAAATACAAACTTATGGAGTCAAGATCTGGAGGCTGGTGGATGGCACCCTCAGAGCTGGACTTCATATTGGGACATGTGTGAGGTGTCACCAAATCAATTTTGGGGGCCTTTGGAGACCCATCCACAAAGCCCAATCCCATAGACATAGTTTTGGAATCTTTTAGAGGGAAGAAATGTTGCAAGTATAGTTGATTGATTGGCACCTCTATTTCACAATAAAAATAAAAAAATAGTACATATTCCAACATACAATGCCAACTTGTCTATTTTCCATTGCAACACCCATGTAAAATGACTTATAGATTCCACATAACAACAATTTTAACATAAAAAATAAATAAATCATCAATGCAAAAGACCCATGTAAAACGACATACAAATTATGGAGAACAACAGTTTTAAAACCCTCCAATCTATTATAAAACTGACCACGAAACCAAGTATAGATTACTGGTGCTCATTGGCTTTACGAGTACTATTTAATGTGGGTTTGGTGGCAAAGAATCTAGCTCAAATTTTGAATTGAAAATTAAAATCTTACACATATTGATTGTCTTGTATGAATATGTTTAGTGTGGGTTTTCGATCATTTGTGATCTATGCATCATTCTTAAGTGTTTTTCTAATAGTTGTTTCTGTTGTCTTCATCTTTTTTAATGAAAACAATAGAATATACAACAACAAGAATGAAAAATGAATAAGTACATATATGTATTGAATTTTCCCTTTGTCTACACATTTAAAAAAGCATATATAACTAGATATATATATCCATATGTACTTTTGATGGGGGGATTTCTAGGGGTTGTTTATAACAACATGGAGTTTGCTAATTATGTGGGTTGGCGATGGTGGAGTTGGTTTCCTCAATACATGGAAGCAAATGATAAGTTTTTTCTCACATGAGGGTTAATACATCCTGGTGGTGTTGCACCATGGTGTTGGAGGAAGTAAATGCAATATTCAATGTTGCAGTATGGGAAAGTATACTCCAAAATGCATGAGAAAATATAGCAATTAAGTTACATTGTCAAAAGAGGCATTGTGGTCCTTTGGTATTTTCTACTCTTTCTAAATCAAATTCTACATAAATACGAATAAAGATACCATACACATCTATTTCAATATACATGTGAATATATAAATTATTGTTGGATTGTCAAACAAGCCACATTGGTCTTTGTTTGTATACATGGATATATATCTCTACCTATATGTACATTTTTAAATATAAAATAGGGAATTCGATACATACATACATATATCTATATATGTGTGTGTGTGTGTGTGTGTGTATTTGTCTACATAAAAGTTACAAGCAACCCAAAGGTATAGATCAACGCCATGGTTGCAATTTCTAGCAGTCTACAAAATTTCAGAATTTACAAGAGTTGAACCATGGAAATGAACACTTTGTTTTGAAGAACACTTTGTTATCATAAACTTAAAATAGTTGAGTAAAAAAGAACATCATGAAACATATTGGTACAAGACATATAACATTTTCCATCCAAACAAACTAACCATGGAAAAAATTTCATAATTTTAAAAATTGAAAACAATCCTTGTTACAAGAACAATAGAATAATTTGTTATAGATGAGGGAAAAATAATATCATGAAACACATTGATACAAGACAACCAGTCTATGTAACAATTTTCTTGTCAATTCTAAATTCATAAATTTTTTGCAATCGTTATTGACCAAAGAGCAACATTTAGAAACATCCTTTGATGAAGAGGTAAGCTCCACATTGTCATTAAAAACCTCAGGAAAGTCTTCTCTATTTCTCTATAATATTTAGTGTCAAGCAATGTAGCTCGAATTCCTAATTAACACTATGACCTTACAACCATTTTGCATAGATTATTGGTACCCATTATGCTTACAAGTTCTATTTAATGTGGGTTTACTTCCAAATAATGTAGCTCAAATTTTGAATTGACAAGCCAACTCTTACATACACTACTTGACTTGTATGAACAGGAAAAGAACAAATGATGAAAAAGTCAACTTTAAAATACGGAGTATAGAAAAAAGCCAAACTACGATAATGACTAGCTTGCTATAGGGAACTGAGAAAAACAATATCATGAAGATCACTTTGTTATCATGAACTTCAAAAAATTCAGTAAAAAATAACATCATGAAACATATTGATACAAGAAATATAACATGTTCCATCCAGAATATTGGTGTAATTAATTGTGTTGTACCTTGTCCTAGGTCATAATTACACCTTAGTTAAGTATACTTAGGGACCACATAGGAGTTGTTGGATATTTTCCACCTTTGGTGGACTTATCTTCTTATTAATTTATCACCTCCACCTTTCACGGACATATCATGTGATTATGTTTCCACCTTTTTTGGTAGATCCACCTTTTGTGGTGGTTATCACATTTCCACTTTAGGTGGAGTGATAGCTTTTCATTGTTGTCTCATGTCATAAGATTACGACACTTGTCATAATCTTATGTACTCCTATGTTCTCACCTTGGCTATATAACCAAGGGGTCTCTACTACATTTGAACATTATTATAATATCATATTGATATTGAATACAATTTATTCTTGTCACACTATTTTCTCTCTTCTTTGAGCTTTCCATTTGGTCCATAGATCTTGGTATCAAAGCATGTTTGATGCTAACATGGTATCAGAGTGGGTTGGGTGCCATTGGAGAGTCTTTTTCTAAAGAGAGGTACTGGATTTGGCGAGGTTCCATATTTGGCTCTTTGTTGCAAGTTTATATCGGAGCTTGTTGGTGCAAATCTGAGCTCACCATTGCATCTGAAGGTTCGAGAAAATCGATTTTGCCTTTTTTTTCATCCAAATCAGACATATGAGGCCAAATCTATGAGGGTTTGAAGCTGAATTGTGGTTGCCAGATACAAAAGATAGCTACATTTTTGGAACATTTTGGGTCCAATCCGACCCTGCCATCGCATCTAGAAGGGCCAAAAACCCTAAGATCGACTATCCAATCGTCCAACTCAGAGCACTTATCCGGTGAGGCAAAAGAAAATTTCCCGAAGAGCCGTATGGCCCCCCAAGTCATCATAATGACAGATGGTATGATTTTGCAAAATAAATATTTTATTTTTAAAAAAAATTGAATATTCTTTTTGGAAAATTTTATTTTTGACAATTAAAATT
>CM021102.1:796988529-797070432 GCA_007115665.2 Sequoiadendron giganteum | reverse complement strand
TTTGTCTAACCACCTTAACTTGGTCAAAAATTCATGAAATTCATTTTTATTTTTTTTAATTCTATAGTATGAAAAGCATAGAATGTGACGCGTGTTTCAAATTCAAAAAATGTGATACCATTTGAAAGTTATTAATGTTTTTCAATCAGCCTATCAATCAAGACTTTATTCGTAATTCCAATAGAAAATGAATAATAATTATTTATTAAATTAAAAGTAAAGCATAATTTATATTGGTGGAAAGTTGAGAATCTCCTCTAAAAACTGTTTTCGTTTCATCAATTTTGGGTAAAAAAAATCGTCAGCCACATGGGCCATCATATGGCTTACATATCGCCACTTTTTGGCCCATCATGATCCTGCACATACCCATCTATATTCTCTTCATTTCAACCTTGTACTATGTCTCCTATCTTGATGGTAAACAATACATACATGAGTGTAATAGGGAAGGGATCTATTAGTTTTGGGGACAATACTTTTTAGGATGTTTTGTGTGTTCCTCATTTGACGAACAATCTTCTTTCCATATATCATATTACACATGGTGGAGATGGGAGAACTGTGGATTTCACACCTGATTCAGTCATCATTTGAGACCTGGTGAGTAGAGAGATCATTGCTATTGGGGTGGTTGATCACTCATCTCGGTTGTATACCTTTGCAGATTTTGCTTCTGATGATGACATTGTTCCTTCGGTTGTTGATCACACTCCTAGTGTGAACCATGATTCAGAGGAGACATTTGGCTACTTGAACTTGGGAGTTCTCACATTAGATCCATTACATTAGCCATGCATTTCATCTCCTCCATCTACTGTTGCAGTTGATGATGCTTTTGATTCCACTGTTTTGGTTTTTTGTGATTTAGTGCAACAAGACATACATTGTCTTCCAAATATGGCTACTTTGGATGAATTCTTGGCAAATATTTTAGACTTGTTCGTGGAGTCTCATCTTGCATATTTGGGGGACACTATTGATGACATTCATCTTCTCTTTGATTAAGATGCTCCTTCTTTAGTTGTTGCTAGGGAACACTCTAACCCTCTTGTTCATTCTCTACATGATCATTCTTTACAGTTTGACGTGAGTGTGGATACTTTTGGACAAAATTTGGAGGAGAATTTTTTGTCTTTAGAGGGGATATCCTTGTCTTCCAATTGTGCTCTACATTATTCTCTACTAGATGTTGGATTGTACTCTTCAGCAGTGTCTCCTAGAACACCTATTTGGAGTGTGTCAGCTTTCAGCATTGACATGGAGACACTTGAGCATGCTTTAGAGACATCATACATCATCCATCATCTTGACATCCTGCATACATCCTTGGTTTTTTTTCTTCATAAGGGGAGGAATGTTGTTCGGCAACATTGGATCATCTTCAGCATTCAATGTTGAGCTTCTACCATCATTACAGAAGACTCAACATTGAGGGGGGGTTGCCTTGTCTCTCTTCTACTTCTCTCTTATGGGGGGGTATTTTTCCTCACATGGGTTTTTTACCTTCTCATTCATCATTGAAAGTATTTCTATCTTGTATTTCATCTCTCTTTTGGGGAGGAGTTTTGTCCCACTTGGTTTTCTCCTTTTCTCTATTTGTGAGAGATTGCATTGCATTTGTACATGGGTACCTAACATGGCCTAGTTGTCGGGACCCATCTTGCATTGTTTGATTTTGTGTACATTCTCCCTAAGTTTCACTTAAGGGGGGATGTTGGTGTAATTAATTGTGTTGTACCTTTTCCTAGGTCATAATTACACCTTAGT
This sequence comes from Sequoiadendron giganteum, assembly GCA_007115665.2. Taxonomy (NCBI): domain Eukaryota; kingdom Viridiplantae; phylum Streptophyta; class Pinopsida; order Cupressales; family Cupressaceae; genus Sequoiadendron; species Sequoiadendron giganteum. Next base: position 797,068,662 of record CM021102.1, on the reverse strand, counting down.
TAAGTTTACTTAGGGACCACATAGGAGTTGTTGGAGATTTTCCACCTTTGGTGGACTTGTCTTCTTATTACTTTAGCACCTCTGCCTTTCATGGACATATCATGTGATTATGTTTCCACCTTTTGTGGTGGTTATCAAATTATCACATTTCCACTTTAGGTGGAGTAATAGCTTTTCATTGTTGTCTCATGTCATAAGATTACGACACTTGTCATAATCTTATGTACTCATATGTTCTCACCTTTGGATATATAACCAAGGGGTCTCTACTACATTTGAACATTATTATCATATCATATTGGCATTGAATACAGTTTATTCTTGTCACATTATTTTCTCTCTTCTTTGTACTTTCCATTTGGTCCATAGATCTTGGTAGCAAAGCATGTTTGACTCTAACACAAAGAAAATGACCACATAAAAAAATCTAGAATTTTAAAAATTGAAAACAATCCTTGTTACAAGAACAATAGAATAATATGTCATAGGTAGCTTAAAACTCATGAGTTGAAAAGAATATCATGAAACATATTGATACGCAAACAAATGAGGGAAAAAAATAATCATGAAACATATTGATACAAGACAACCAATCTATGTAATAGTTGCCTTGTCAATTCTAAATTCATAATTTTTTTGCAATCCTTATTGACCAATGACCAACATTTAGGAACATCCTTTGTTGAAGAGGTAAGGTCCATGTCGTCATTAAAAACCCCGAGCAAGTCCAATATATTCTCTATAATATTTAGTGCTAGGTAATGTAGCTCAAATTCCCAATTAACTCCAGGGCCTTATAGCCATTTTGCACAAATTATTGCTACCCATTGCATTTAAAAGTTATATTTGATGTGGGCTTACTACCAAAGAATGTAGCTCAATTTTTTAATTCACAAACAAACTCTCACATACATGGACTGACTTGTATGAATATGTTTAATGTGGGTTCTTTATTATCTATCATTAACCTCTGATTCTTATACAAAATACGATAATGAAAAATCCACCATGTGGAACCGAGAAAAGAGTATCATAAAGAACAGTTTGTTATGGGGTACTTGAAATTGATGCAGAGGCAGCAATTTTTACAATAGTCTCCTATCAAACCAACACCACAATGGCTCTTTCAACAATGCAACCTAATCAATATATTTTCTCACACATTTCATAGTATACTTTGCCATACATGTATATATATATATATACACATATGTATAAATATGTATACACATTTATAAATATGTACACATATTTATATATATATATACACATATATATACATATATACATGCATATATTCTAAATTTGAGGTCCATTATTTGACGCTAAATATTATAGACAGATAGGTAAATTCTAAAAGAGCTATTAGGAAAATACTGAAGAACCATAGGAAAATGAGAGGTGATTGAAACCCAACATTAAGTAGAAATTTTAAACATGAAGAAATAATATCATAAAACATATTGATACAACACAAGAAATCTATGTAACATTTGGATTATCAATTCTAAATTGGAGCCACATTATCTAGCACTAAATATTATAAACAAATAGGGAAATTGTAAAAGAATCGTTACAAAAACATACATACATACATACATACATACATACATATATATATATATATATATATATATATATACATACACACACATATATATAGTGTTATATATTTATTTTCATGTGTATACATGTTTATAGATATATGTATATATATCTATACAACTCATATATTCTGGAGCACAACAGATTTAAAATCCTCCAATCTGTTATAAAACAGACACAGAGTAAGCGATTAGTACATTATTCTGTTATCAAACCAACACAACAATGCCTCTTTCAACAATACAACTTAATCAATATATTTTATTGAAAATTTCAGAGTATTCTTTCCAATACATATATATACATGTATACATATGCATATATATACATAGATATATATACATATATATACACATATATATATTCTATGTATCTTTGGTGTTATACACATTTTATACAATTAGTTCCTTGGTATCTTTCTAATTGATATATAACTTTAAATCCTTGAAAATTGCATGGTGTAGATTATGAATGGTATGTGGAAATACATCCTTCGAAACATACACATATACATATATGCATATATATATATATATTGAAGACAAATAGAGAAATTGTATAACACAGATGAAAATAACACTTAAGAGCCACTAAACTAACATAGAGAAAATTTAAAATTTAATTGAAGAGAAAAAGAATCATACATATAATTAGGTTGAATGTACATATGCATATATGTATATTAATATTAATATTCATATGTATATACATATATGCATATCTATATGTAAATGTATTTATGCATATGCAATGCATTTTTTGTGTAGAGCATAACGAATGGAAGGTACAATGCATTTTTCCCTTTCTCAGAGAGTGTAATGTTGTTATTGCTTATGTGTATGCATCGTTCATTCCTTTGTTTCACCCTCCATCTAAAAAATCTTCACTTTTTTTGATTGCATATGCATATGTATATATATATATATAGACATATCAAACAATACTACAAAGTGTAACAAAAAAATCACAGATCTTAGATTTAGTGTAATTGATGAACAAACCAACCATGCATTCGAAAAAGGGCCAATAAAATTTCCCACAACAAAAAGGGCACATACAACACACCTATGGGTCTAGTGCCTAAGGGTTCTCTAGTAGCTTGGGGAGAGCTAGAGTCCGTTATCGAAAAGTTGGAAAAAGAATATCATGAAGAATAGTTTGTTATGGTGAACTTCAAATAGATGCAGAAGTATGAATACCATAAAACATATTGATATAAGACATATAAAATTTTCTATACAAACAAAATAGCCACAACAATCAACACTTTATTATAAGCAGCTTCAAACAGATCAGGGGAAAAAAAAATCCATAAAACATATTGGTGTAAGATAAGCAGCCTATGAAATAGTTGTAAGAGATGTTAGGAGAAAACTTAAGAAGAAAACATAACTAACAAATGAATGGAAAAAGAATATCATGGGAAAAACATGGAGAATAGAAGAGGGAAATAACCTATACAAAATTATATGGAATGAAAACCACAATGGTTGTTTCAAGAATGCAACTTAATCAAAGTATACTTTCCCACACTATGGCATTCAATATTATATTTAGTTCGGTTGCCTACATTTGCTTCACCGGCCCCCATCGCACAACAATGAAAAAACACATTAACAGTCATGCAAGAAAACACTTACCCTTAAGCTTCTACGTAACAAGGACACCAACTCCACCACCCCAAAACCCGATCAAGTCGCCACTGACCAAGATATCTCTGAACCTGACAAATCCAATTAACAGTTGGGCTAACAAAAATCCCTACAAAAACTTCTAACAAATAGCCTACCAATCGAGACATTTCTGGCGCTAGCTATGATTCTTAAGTGTTTTTCTAATAGTTATTTTACAATTTCCCTTTTTTTTCTATAATATTGAGTGGGAAATAATATAGCTTGAATTTTGAATTGACAAGCCAACTGTTAAGCAGGAATATGCTGCAAACTCAAATCTATACATGCATTTCATTGACCTATTAGAAAAACACTTAACAATCAAAGGAAAATGAGAGATGTTTCAAAAATCACATTAAATCGAACGTTAAAATATGGAAATTAGAACAAACAGAGTACAATAATGAACATTTTGGTATGAGGAACTGGAAATAAGAATATCATGAAGAACACTTTGTTAACGGGAAGTTGAGATAATTGAGAGAAAAAAATACCATGAAACATATTGATAGAATAAGACAAACAAAATTGGAAAAGACCTATTAGTAAAACACTTAAGAATAAGACGAAAATGACATATGTTCTCAAAACCACATTAAATAAAACTTTAAGATATGGAGAATAAAAGAGGAAAACTACAATAATGAACAATTCGTTACGGGGAACTAAAAAGAAGAATATCATGAATAACAACTTGTTGCGGTGAACTTGAAATAGACAAGGGAAAAATAATATAATGAAACATATTCATATAAGACACTGCCATCCCACATAATTAGTAAGCTTCATCGCCTACATAAACATACCTAGCCAATTTGCTCTAGTGACCTTCAAGTAGATCAGAGGAAAAAAGGAATATCATGAAACATATTGATACAAGGTTCGAGCTATGTTCTTTGTCAATAAATATTGAAAAAAAGTACATAAATTGTATAAGAGGTGTTAGAATAGCAGATATTTGCTACAAGTCATTTTACATGGGTATTTTCAATAAATGATTTGTCTATAATATTTAATGTCAAGCAATGCAGCTCAAATTTACAATTAAGTCTGTGACATTATACAAATTTTGCACAGATTATTGCATCATATAATTATTGTCATAACCTAAAGAAAATATCATGAATAAAAAATGAAGAATAGAAGGGACAAACCATCACAATCGACAGTTTGTTATGAGTAACTAGGAGAAATAATCTCATGAAGAACAGCTTGTCACAAGGAACTTCAAATGCATAAGGAAAAAATAATATCAAGAAACATATTGATACAAGACAAATTTATAGAAAGACACTTTGAATAGATCTCATAAAGCCAATAGGTGGCAATAATCTGTGCAAATTAAGTGTAACCCCACATGATTTATTGAAAATTTGACTTATTACCAGGCACTAAATACTATAGAAAAATATAGAAATTGTAAAAGAGCTATTAGAATAACACTTAACTGCTATTAAACTAATTTTATCTTTAATATTCCTATGTGTTCATGCTAACCCACTACATATATATATATATATATATATATATGCAATTACTCCTATGTTAATTGACAATCGCTCCTATGTTAATGGGTATAACAGCAAAGATGCACATAGATAACTAAAAAAATAAACCAAGGGCGATAAAATTACTAACCCTAGCCATATTTTTTCATGAAAGAAAGAATATTTAAATACAATTTCTCCTATGGTAATGGTTATAATGCCAAAGGTGCACAAAGATAATTACAAACAATAAACGGGACACAAAAAAAATACTAACTGTAGCCATATTTGTTTGATGAAAAAAGAAGATTTAACTACAATTTATCCACCTGTAAAGAGAAATAATCTCTTTGAAGTCTCCAAAATGGCTATAACACCAAAGATAGAAACATATAACAAGAAAATATTAACAATAAATTAATGATCTATTAAAAAAACCCATGTAAAATGACTTACAGATTCTGGAGAACAATAATATTTCAATTTGCTTATCATGACGTCGACCTTACCTCTTGAACGAAGAATGATCCTAAATAGTGCTCATTGGTCAATAAGGATCGAAGAAAATTATGAATTTTCCTTTGAACAGATAAGGAAACAAGAATATCATGAATAAAATATATGCAGATTAGAACAGGAAAACTACGATAATCAACAGTTTTTAATGACCAACTAGAAAAAATAATATCATGAAGAATACTTTGTTACGAGGAGATTCAAACACATGAGGGAAAAATAATATCATGAAACATATTCATACAACACAAATAAATGCAAAGCCACATTAAATAGAACTCCTAAAGGTTCATTCAAAATTTGAGCTACATTACCTGGCACTACATATTATAGACAAATAGAGAAATTGTAAAAGAGCTATTATAATAATACTAAACAACCAAAAATTACTAACCCTAACCATATTTTTTGACAAAATAAAGAAGATTTAACTGTAATTTCTCCACCCGTAAAGAGCGATAATATCTTTGAAGTCTCCAAAATGGCTATAAATTAAACACCTATGCAAAATAGCAATGTAATAATGAGTATAACCCCATAGGCTTCATTGAAAATTCTAGCTACATCTCCTAGCACTACTTTCTAATATCTCTTTTATCTATTCAATTTATTTGTTTGATGTTTTTGATGGGATTTTTGTGAGGCCAGCCGTGAATAGGATTTTTCGTGTAATAGCTCTTTTACAATTTCTCCATTTGTCTAGAATATTTAGTGCTAGGCAATGCAGATCGAATTTTATTGATTAATTCTATGGCGTTATAGGCATTTTCTACAGGTTATTGCTACTAATTGGCTTTACAAGTTCTATTTAATGTGGTTTGCTGCCAAAGAATAAATTAAAGTGCACAAAGATAACTACAAATAATAAATAAGAGATGCACAGAGTTAACTAAAACAATAAACCAAGGGAAAAAAAACAATTGCTCCTATGTTAATCGGTATAATGCAAAATATGCATAGATATAATTGAAACAATAAACCAACGACAAAAAAATTACTAACCCTAACCATATTTTTTGACGAAAGAAAGAAGATTTAACTGCAATTTCTCCATCCATACAAAGTGCTAATCTCTTTTAAATCTCCAAAATGGGTATAATGCCAATGATAGAAACATATAGCAAAAAGACATGAACAATAAATTAATCATCTATGAAAAATATCCATATGAAATGACTTACCATACAAATGCACAAAGATAACTAAAACAATAAACCAACGATGAAAAAATTATTAACCCTAACTATGTTTTTTCATGAAAGAAAGAAGATTTAACTACAATTTCTCCATCCATACAGAGCGATAATATCTTTCAAATCTCCAAAATGGGTATATAATGCCAAAGATAGAAACATATAACAAGAAGACATGAACAATAAATCAATCATCTATGTGAAATACCCATGTAAAAGGACTTACAAATTTCAAAGAACAACAGTTTTCAACCTAGCATAAAACGGTTCGGAAGCCATCAATTTTTTGAATAGTTTTCTATCAAACCAACCATAGAGGTTATTTTACAATAGTCTACTATGAAACCAACACCCCAATGGTTGTTTAAAAAATACAACTTAATCAAATTATACTTTCCCACACTGCAACACTCAATATTGTATTTAATTCTTCCACCCACATTTACTTCTTCCACCCCCATCGTACAATAATGACAAAATGCATTAGTTCACTCCCACAATAAAACACTTACCATTCAACTTCCACATATTGAGGAAACCAACTCTACCGCCACCAACCCACATAATTACAAAGCTCTATGTCACCACAAAAAAACTCGGTCAAGTCGTCGTTGGCCAACACATCTTTGATGCCAACAAATCTAATTCACAGCTGGGTTGATCAAAATCCTAGTGGAAACTTCAAAAAAATATCCTCAGCTAATTAGATCTATAGTCACATAGTTTTACAAGTTTTAAGCTACAATATTACCTTCATTTCCAAAAAATACTTCATTGATTGTCAAGGAAGAGAAATACATATATTTAAAGGACAAATGTAGTTGAAGAATGTCTAACTACATAACTTCTTGATAACCACCAATGTAATAGGAATTTATGACACTCCCCCCTTATTACATTTTTCTTATAAATTTTCTTCCTAGAAAGCTTAAATTTTACCTTAACAAGAGACCCCCCCTTAAGGCTTGCATAGCAAAACTTGTTGATTATAAAATTGATATACATTCTTGAGAAGATCTTCCTTTGAAGAAAAAATATTGAAACAAGTGAAACTCCATCAAGCTATTGTGTGACCCTCAAAAGCATGTAGATTCAAGTTGAATTATTGAGTTCTTAGACTACCATTTTCTTGAACTCCTGAACCATTGATTCTTGAATTATTCGATAACAATCCATGTTGAGCTGTGATAGAGCTCCATCAGGTTATTTGATTATCCTCAAAAGGGTATAATTCTCAATAATAGTCTCATAAACTCACTGGGAAATAATCTATATTGAGTTCAATACCAAATCCCTTACCTATCTCCAAAAATAAAACTTCACGATATATGTATTCTTCAAATCTATTAGCATGAACAAGGAAAGTAAGTAAGAAATAAAAAATGCTTCTCATGTAAAGAACCATATCAAAGTGAGAAGAAAAATTGAGATGGTGAAAATTCCTCCATCCTTTGGTGCCACCAACCACCAATGTGATGGCTCAAATTACTAATCCATTCTTTGTAATTGTTTCAATGTTTTGGAATGTGCTTTCCCAAGCACCGAAAGTAAGAAGATAGATTGCATGATGTGAACATATTAGGGAAGATGTATAAACTACTTGACATCTTACAATTAACTCATAAAAGTAATTTGAGTTGCATCTTATCTTGCAAAGAAACTTACCTCCAAGTTACCACTAATAAGAGATGCATTCGAACGACCATGTAGCCATTCATGAATCCTCATATTTTGTAAATGAATTATTATCCCACTCTTGATTGGATGATTAGTGGGTCCTCATCCTCTTGTCCTTTGGATGACTTTCCTTGTTCCATATACTCACCAACATACCAATGCATAAATGCATGCTTGGCACACATAAGGTTAAACTTATGATCAAAGTGAGAGAAGACCTTAACAATACCTATGGAGTTAGATATCATGCAAACTACACTATGGATGTTGGCAAGAAACCCTTAGGAACCATAATTGAGGGAAGATAATTGATACCACACTTAAATCAAGAAAGATAACGACCCACAAAATAAATGATCCTCTTAGTATTAATGGTCACACCAAAAAATATTGTCATCCTTGCGTACAACATCTCCTTTGTACATAGGACAACATTCCATCTAATTTCCAAGATAGGGATCACATTTTTCCATCATGGAAGAAGGCTAAAAGGCATTATTAGGAATCTAAACAATAGATAGTTTCTCATGGTAGGCCTTCTCTTCAAATATTATAAGACATAACATGCAAAAATGAAAGGAAAGAGATATAAGAGCTATTTAAACGTGTCCATTATAATGTATTTGATACTTCATTTTCCTTCAAGTTGAGAAATTTAATGGACATAAATAAAAGATTAATCTTAGATTAAATACTCACAAATCCTCCTTTGTCATTGTTCAAATGAATAATCAAGTCTTATATCTACCTTTGAATATTAAATTCCTTATTTTATTAGATTATTCATGCATATCAATAAATGAACAATTTAATTTAGAGGTAGACAACTATAAATTGTATAAACATAGGAAAATTATAAATTATAAACAATGTTTTAATTAATGAATCTCTCAACATTAGAAAATTATCTCTGTTAACTACAAGATCAAAACCCTTTCAATCTATTAGATAACAACTACAAGATCCAATTCACTACTCAAAACTCACGGTCTTCTCCGTTGAATAGAAATAAATATATCATCTCCCAACTTCTAATCAATACAATAACATATCATAGGTATCCACAATACAATTCCATCCAAATCATGCTACACAGAAAACCATATCCTTTTACATCAAAATAAACAAATATTATAACAATAACAACTATACATACCAATGGTGAAATGTGATGTGTTACTAATCGTGACTTGATGAATCAAATAGTATGGCACAACCTAATTTTTAATAATCTTCAACTATTGCAATGTCACTTGCCTTCTATGATAATAACCACTTGAATGAAAATACAAATAACACTTTGCTCACTCTAGATAAAAAGGACAATTTGATTGTTGGAGAATACAAAAAAAATCTACTCATGGACCTCTTTATGCCATCTTCCTTCATTGCCTTCACAAATGCCTTTTCGTCCTCCAAATTTTTATGTACAGACACAAGAATGTTTATGGATTTGATACCATATGAAGGTGAATACATCCTTGATCATCAAGGAATAGAGAATACATATATAAATAGGAGAAACATAGTTGAACAATGTCTAACTACATAACTTCCTGATAACTAAAAATGTAATAAAATTTTCTAATATTATATACCCTATATTATAAGACACTAATATAATTATTATACATTTTTTGCAAATATGTTACACATCTATTATTTATCTATTACAAGTCAACTACAAGTATATTATAAAAATATTACATGTCAAAACATACACAAAAAAAACTATCAAAGAAAATAAATCTTAATTTTATAAAGAATCTAAATATGAAATATTTATATTTATTGAATAAATTTTACTAATCATTATTATTATATACAAAATATTATTATACTTCACAAAATTTTGTAAAGTATTATGATTTTTTATATAATAATATTTTACTAATTCATAATTAATAAGACACGTCTTCAATGGAGAATGATGGTGTTGTGGAGTGAGTGAGCAGGAAGGATGCAGTTTTGTGACCTATAGTAGGTTGTGACCTGCATGTGTTCTCTCTCTTTTGTATGTGAGTGTGGAGGTTGGGGTTGACATACAAGGGATTTTTCTACAAGGGGTGGTTTTTATTTATATTTTATTTGGGGTTTCTTTTTTGTGAAGTTTTTTGTGTAGGTTATATTTTAAGTGTTATTTTTTTTGGGAGGTATAAGGTTATTGTTAGTGTAGATTATTGATTGAATATTTTTGGCTTTGATTGTGTTTGTATTTTTGCATCAACATTTCGGGTCACAATTTGTGATCCATCATCAAGATAAAATAGAGCATAAAGAGTAAAAATGAATAGTTACAGACCAGGAGTTAATAAAAAGGAAGCGAAAAGAGGGGTTAGAGGGGATGGCACAAGAACCAAGGAAAAGAGAGATAAAAGCCACAATTAATTTACACAAGAGAAAGAAATTAATAAAAAATTAAATGACCCCCACTCCCCTCTCTGATCATCACCCTATCTCCATCTGTTTTAAAACTATCTCCTCCCCGGTGCTCACCAAAGCCTCCAATCCTAAGTTCTTCCTGAACACTAGTATTCTCAAGGATGAGGATGCTCTTGCTGCCATCCATATCATTAGCCTCATCAATAAAAAAAACTTCCCTTCCAACTCTCACACCGAAAATTGGAACATTAACATTCTTACCTAGCAGAACATGTTAAAAACCATAGGCTAAAAAAGAGCCAAAGACTATAGATTCACCGAAAAACAGCTCTCCTCTGACTTTCATGAGAGATGAAGCCAACATCCAAGCCAACCCTTCTAACATTGATCTCATCTCCCATGTGATTATGACCAAAGAAGCCCTTAGACAACACTAGCAGATTAAAACTAAAGGAGCTAAAATTAGGTCCTATGCCAACTGGCTCTTGTTTGGAGATAGGGGCTCAAAATTCTTCTTCAACCTTCTCAAGCACAAACAGGCCAATGAGAACATTGAGAGAATTATTTTTAACAATCAAGAAATTGTTGAGCTTAACGGTATCAAAAAGGCCTTTGCGGACTTTTACAAAGACCTCTTTACCTTTGAAGACTCGACAAAGGCTACCTCCCTTAGGAATCAATGCAGAAGTCTTATCCCTAAAAAGATCTCCTCTATGGATGCTGACCTTCTTGCTAATGGCATCTCTTTGGAGGAAATTGATAGGGCCATTAACTCCCTTAACAATGATAAAGCCCCTAGGCCCGATGGTCTCCCTGTGGAGTTTTACAAGGCCAACTTGAATTGGATTTGCAAAGATCTTCTTGACCTCTACTTGGAAGCCCTTGATAGGGGATCCTTGGGTAGCTCCATTAACAGTGGTATTATTAAATTACTTCCCAAGGATGGAGACAAAGCTCTCATTAAAAATTGGAGACCTATCACCCTCCTTAATGTCTCTTATAAAATATTTGCCAAGATTCTGGCCTCTAGACTTGAGAAAATCCTACCGAAGTTTTTCTGCTCTACCCAAACTGGCTTTATTAAAGGAAGATATATTCTTGAAAACTTGATCACCAACTGGGAAGCGATGAATTGGGCCAACTCCTCTCAGCAAAACTCTACCATGTTTCTTCTGGACTTCGAAAAGGCCTATGACAGGGTTGAATGGAACTTCATATTCATGATGCTTGAGGCTTTTGGATTTCCTTGCACTTTCTGTAATTCTGTGAAAATGTTACTTACTGATGCTTTTTCCCAGATTGATATCAATGGTTCCCTCTCCGACCCCTTCCCCCTGGGTAGATCCATCAGACAAGGTTGCCCCTTGGCCCCTGCCCTCTTTGTTATTGCTTTTGATGCCCTTTATTACATCCTTAGAGATAACTCTATTTCCCCTACTGTTAAGGGCATAACTCTCCCTAATAACAAAGAGCTCATAAACTCCCAATTTGCTGATGACACTGTTATCTTCTTTGAAGCCATTGCCCACAACTTTGAAGTCCTGAAAAACAAGCTCAGTCTCTTTTTCTCTATCTCTGGTGCTCGTATTTCTCACCCCAAGTCTATATGTCTGGGATGGGTTGAATAGCCCCCAGACTGGTTTAAAAGCTATGACTTTCAGTGGGGAGGCTCACAGAAAATTGTGAGATATCTTGGCATACCTTTCTCTGTTGACCCCTCCCTTAAGGATATATGGTGTTGGGTGAAAGAGAAGATCACCAACAAGCTGGATAAGTGGCACAACAGGTCCTTATCCTTGGTTGGCAGAGTTCAGGTCTGTCAAAAGATTCTCTCTTCCTACAATATCTACTATTCATCTGCTTGGATGTTTAGTAACTACCAAATCTTGGAAATTCAAAAAGCCATCAGGAAATTTCTCTAGTCAGATGGCAAAGGCAATAGGAAAATGCACGATGTTAAATGGGACTGGTGTCATACTGACAAACTCCTAGGGGGATTGGACCTGAAGGACCTTAAACTCTAAGGGATTTCCCTTGCTGCCAAATGGATTTTTCACTCTATGGAAAGCAATGATCCTTGGAAGATCCTTATCAGAAACAATATTGAAAGAGGCTTCCCCAAAAATACAAAAGATTGGAAAAATCTGCCCCTCAATGATCTGTTCATCAGAGACTTTCCTATTTTTGTGCATGGTTCTACCATTTTTAAATCCATATGGAAAGCCTGGAATCATGTTAAGAGCTCTATCACTAACAAGGCCTTCCATGATGATTGTCTTCTTCATGGTGAAAGATCCATCTGGTGGAACCTTCAAATATTTGGAAAACCCCTCGCCCTTTCCTAGGGCTGCTCTGCTAGATACTGGAATAATAAGGGCATCTCTCAACTAGCTAACCTCTTTGAGCAGGATAGGCTTATGGGTTAGGAAGATCTCAGAAGCAAGTATAATATCCCAACCTCCCAGAAGAAAACTTATAATATGATTATTAAAGCCACAAAGGACTTACCTTCTACTTGCCATGTGGACTCTCAAAGATACTTAAATTGCAAATGGCCTGATGGGACCATTATATCTATAATCAAAGCCAAAAACATCTACAAGGTGATTAGTTATAATGATGCCATCATTGATCATGTCAATATTATCTGGTATACCACCCTGGATATTTGCTCCTTGAAGAACTACTTTAATATTCTTATGAAAGGATCTATAGAACCTAAAATAAAATGTTTTAAATGGTCGTCGATTCTTGATAGACTCCCAATCAGAAAAGACAACACTGCTACCGATTACTGTAACTTATGCAGAATGCATGAATCAGGAAGGCACATCCTCTTTGACTATTCTTTTGCTAAAGAAATATGGAAAATGTTTGGCATCAATTATCCTATGTTTATTAACACTCTTAAAATCATCACTGGGCATATTGATGGGCTTAATAAGGATACTAATCTATTTTGGAACATTCTCTCTTCTAATATCCTTTGGCAGATTTGGAAATGCAGAAATGAAGAAAGGTTTCAAAACACCCCTAGGGTTCTCACTGAGTCTTTTCAAAAACTCACATACTTTAAAATCTTCTTGCAGGTTCACACTACCATGATGATGGATAGGAAGAAGCTGAAAAGGTTCCTAAAAATGGGACATGCCACCTTCTTCATTTATGAGATGAAGAATGGATACCAATGGAGGAAAAACTTGGATAATCTACAGACTTTCGAGAGAACCTGCAACATGTTCATCAAGGAGCTTAAGAACCAAAAGAACGCAAGGAAAGATCAATTCCTCATGCTTGCTCAGCTCCACTAAAACAAAAAAAATGTATGGATGGAGGGCTCTATGGGGTGGACAGCTTGGGTGGATAACCATGATGTTATTTTAAATTAAGCTTGTGACTACCCACTGGTATTTTTTTTGTCTTGTGCTTGAGGTTATGTAGTCTTCTTGCTACTACTACTATGAGGCCTGGCGTCATGCTTTTGTGACATCCTTATCTATAATACAAAAAAAAAACTTAAATAAAATAAAATAAATATAAAAAACAAATATAATACAAATAATAAAATATAATACACATAATATATAATTAATAAAATAAATACAAACAGACCAATAATTAGATAAGTATATAATATGTGTATATTAAATATATAAATAAAAAGAAACCAAGATATAAATAACAAATAAAGAGACATAGGACATAATAAAAATAAAAAGAACCTAGCTAAAAATATAATAAAATATAATACAAAGAAATAAATTATAAAACAAATAATATCAAATACAAAAAATAAAAAAATAAAAAAATACAAGTAATAAAATACAAATAACATAAAACAAATAATAAAATAAAGTAACAAAATGTAAATTATAAAATATATAAAATAAAAAAAGAGAAGGAAACAAATAATATAATAGAATTAATATATAAATAATAAAATATGATACAAGCAAGCCAATAACTAGAAATATATATATAAAAGAAACAAGTTATAAAGAAGTAAAAAAGAGACACACTAAAATAAAAGACAATCTAAAGAGAAATATATGCAAAATAAATTATAAAAAACTAAAAAAGAGACCTAGGACTATCAAAATAAAAAGAACCAAGCTATAAAGAACAATTAAGAGAGACAATAAAATAAATTTTAAAAAGATAAGCACAATTAAAATAACTAGAAAGAACCAAAAAGTAAGTAAAAGACACAAAATCATGAAGAGACAATCAAGAGCTAGGTATTTGCAGGATTATCATGGAAAAAACAGGCCTTTAAGTGGCAAAAATTTCAAAAAAATCAGAGTTAGGCAACTTAACATAAAAATTTGAATAAGTTATCTATATTATTTTAAAAATACGTAAGAATATAATTTGTATAAAGTTGAATGTAGTTTCTAAATTACTAGGTTTATTTACAAAAAAAATAAAATTTAAATGGTGAAAATTTGAAATTTTAATACAGTAGTACTTAAATTTCAAGGAAAAAATAAGAAGTAGGTGTCTGTCTGACCACCTTAACCACATTAAAATGATAATATTTTTTTATAATATTTTAGATATAAGTAGAGGACTCATGTCCCAATGTGATTAATATTTTGTTTTAATTTGTTTCCCAAGTAAATAATTAATTATAATTTTTTTGTGACAACTTTAAAAAAATATAAAGACTCATATGTGTGACCACCTTAACTTGGTAAAAACCTCATGAAATTCATTTTTTTATTTTTTTGTATTATAGTATGCAAAGTATAGAATGTGACGCATGTTTTGGATTCAAAAAATATGATACCATTTCAAAGCTATAGATGTTTTTCAATCAACCTAAAAATTAAGACTTTAGTCGTAATTCAATAGAAAATGAATAATAATTATTTATTAAATTCAAAGTAAAGCATAATTTATATTGGTGGAAAGCTGGGAATCTCTTTTAAAAACCATTTTAATTTCATCAATTTTGGGTAAAAAACAATTCGTTAGCCACATACCCATCATATTGCCACTTTCTGGCCCATTATGATCTAGCACATGCCCGACTATAAACCAACAAGAAAATAAAAGATAATAAAAAATAGCAAAGAAAAAAAAAGAAGAATAAGGAACAAAAGGAAAGCCACATGAATGGAAAATGCAAAAATAAATAAAACTAACAAAAAATCAAGGAGGAGAAAAAAGTGAAATGAACAAAAAACAAAGAAACTAAACAATGAACTACAACCATAAAATAGACAAAACCAAACAATTCAAAGCAACAAAATAACAAAAAGAGGACAAGAAAGAAAAAACAAAGAAAAAAATCCAAGAAGGAGAGAAAATTACATAGAGACAAATTCAAAATAAAGAGAAAACAACTCACCAAGGAATAGAAATGAAAAACCACTCAAAAAAATACAATTAATAGAAGGAATCAAGAAGCAAGAAAGAAAATACAATAAACAAGGAGAGACAAAGAAAGAAACAATCAAATAAAAATCAAATCCCAATAAAAAATAAAGAATAAACTAGGGAACGAACTAGGAACAAAAGGAAACCACTAGAAAATGAGGGGATAAATTAAAATAAACTCACAAAATTAAAATGGAACAAAAAAGGATCAAAAGACCGAATGAGGGAAAGGGTAGATGAGAAAGGAGAATGAATGAAGCAAGGATGAATAAAGGAGAAAATAGAGCCAAATGAGCAAGGTGGGGAAGGGGGAACCGGAGCCCAAGCAAGGGAGGGAGGGAAATAAGGGAAGGAGGAAGATGATGGGTCCTTAGGTTGGAAATCAATAGTTTCCAAGACAAACTTAAGCACCAATCCTCGTTGTGATTAACACTAAGAGGACGATGGTTGATTTTAATGGCTTCTTTAAGCTTTTGCTTAAATAAACTGTCTTATTTGGATAAGATTTGGGTACTTTCAAGAAAAATGTGATGCTTGGTGGAAAATGAGTGGTCGGAAAGGGTGGATTTGGAGGTGAAATCATGCCTAATGTTAGCACTATGATCCTTGATTCTATTACTAAAAGAACATTTGGTTTCCCCTATGTAAGTAAGGCCACAAGAAGAGATGATCTTGTAGACACGAGAGTCGAGGAAGATTTCATTGGAATCTTTGAGGGAAGGGATACATTTTTTCAAGGTTGAGCATGGCCTAAAAACATAACGAAGAGAAACATTAAGAGGGAAAGACGAATGAATGGGATTGGACCTACATAGGGAACAATATCTGGCTTGCTTGAAGGCCCTAAATATTTTCTTTCTTGAATAACCATTGAATGCAAAGACATGATGAATGTGATCCAGCTCTTGAATTAAGCTTTCATCATCAAAAATATGATAAGCTCTCCAAGCCAGGGTTTCGAGAACACCAAATTTATGGCTAAGATGGTGATGAGAAGAAGAGTTGAGGTAGAGGTCAGTATGGGTAGCCTTGCGAAAAACCTTCTAGCCTATGGAGCCATCTGGATTTTTGAGAAGAAGAACATCTAGAAAGGGGATTTGGTTGCTAGATTCAATTTCCTTACTAAAGGAAATGCACGAGACAAGGCTATTGAGATGGTTGTGGAGTTCTTATAACTTTTCTAAGCCATGTGACCAACACACATTAGTTTCATCCACATACCGCTTCCACCATCTTGGTTTGAGAGGAAAGTAATGCAGAGCCATCTCTTCAAAATTTTCTTTGAGCAAGTTGGCAATGACTAGGGAAAGGGGGGAACCAATCGCCACCTCATTGACTTGTTCATAGATTGCATTCTGAAAGGAGAAAAAAGTGAATCTTAAGAAAAATTCAACCAAGGTTGCTACCTCATCATTTGAATTTTTTCTCACAATTTCTTTGGAGTCAAGAATGGGAACCTTGGTGAAAAGAGAGACCACGCCAAAGCTAACCAAGACATCACTATTGCTTAGGCTTTGATCTTTGATGAATTGGATGAAATGGATGGAATTTTTTATGAAGGAATCGTATTTACTGACAAGAGGGGCAAGAAACGTGGCAAGGAAGGAAGCTGGAATGTACATTGGGGACCCCATAGCTTAAGGGGATGCAAAATTTATGAATTTTGGGGATTCCATATAGATGCGGGGGTGACTTATTTGGAAGGAATGAGATGATTTTTGGTAGAACCATCAAAGAAGGAAGAAGACACAAGAAGCTCGACTTTTTTTAGATTCTTGGAGCATGATTTAGTAGGAAGGATTTTCCAGCTACTACTATTGGAGAGGAGAACCATCAGTTTAGAAATATATTCATGCTTATTCATAATGACAATAGCATTACCCTTGTCAATTTTAGAAATGATGAGGTATTTATTGCATAATAAAGAATTGAGGGCTAAATCCTTTGATTTTGAGATATTACACTTAGGGGATTTGGCATGTCGAAGCACAACAACACAATCTTTCCAAACTTCCTCAACCTGATCAAGAGGGAGAGAATGAATGGAATGCTCAATTTAAATGAGGAAATCAACATTAGGGATGGAGTGAGGAGAAAAAGAAAATTTTGTTCCTCTGATGAAGACCTTAATGACAAGAAGGTCAAGAGTGACATTAGAAATATTGACAACCAATTTGCTGTCCCAATCATGAGTTTTGTGGGATGGGTTGCTAGGATAGATAGAATGGGGGGTTGACCCACGAGGAAGACACAACACTAGATCAAAAGGGAGAGGGAGCAGTGGGGAAAGGGAGCAAGATAGTGAGCTATTAAAGGGGTTAGTGTATGAAGGAAGAAAAACAGTTTTGGAACCCAAAAGGTATGGAAGGAAAGAGTAAGGAATGGATAGGGGAGACACGTGGCAAGCTAGGTAGGATGAATAGAGGGAAGTGTCAGAAAGAGGAGAACCTATAGGGTGAAGGGCTAGGATAGATTGGGCTCAAGGAGGGATGGGAAAATCAGTGCAATTAATGAAAGAGTCAGAAGCTAGTTGAGACAAACAATCCAAGTGAGACGTACCTCGAGACGAGAGAAGCAAGACATTGGGTGACCATTGCTCATTCACATCCTCTCCAATGGCGTCATTTAGGTTTTTTGTGTTGGGATGTGAAGTCCCGTAAGTTTTCTATTTTCTTCTTCTATCTGTTCAAATGCAAAAAGAATTAGTTCAAACATAAATTAATTTTGGTGATGCTTCGTTGCTCTATTATGCCAGCTTGGGATTATGTTGGCACAAATTAAGCATATGGTTGCAGAGTCCAAATTATATATTGGATTGATTCAAAAAATTTAATGTGTGTTGTGTGATTAATAAAAGTATTCCCCTACTTTCCTGTGGACGTAGGCATATTGTTGAACCAAGTAAATTTTTTGCTTTTTTTCCTATTCAATTTTGTATTCTTTAAATCTATTAATCTAAAGATCTATGTTAGCTACAAGTATAACAAATGGTATCAGAGAAAAAAAATTGTGCCTATGGTGTGAATGATATTTCCTTTTGAAGAGAGCTATTCCAAGTTTTTCTATTGCTCTCATTTTATTTATCTGTTGTTGAATAAGAGGTAGTTGTGCATGAGCGATCCAGCCTTTGGCGGATCATTTGATTGTTCACAAATAAATTTTGTATTTGCACATTGTTAATGAGTCAGTGTTGTGGTTCTTATGGTCTGTGGTTGTATCATTCTCTTGGTAGATTTTTTGCATCACTGGATCTCATTTCATCTGCTAGAACTGAGATTCGTGGATACCACATATTGATCAGGGATTTCATAATTGTGCATCAGGCTTATCTCGCTAGAAGATTATTGATGCCTTCGACAGTGTGACTGTGTGTGTCTTCAAGCAACAGTAAAGTTTTTCTTGGGATGTGGTGCTTGATGAGCTTCATAAGTTTCCAATGGACAACCTGAAGTATAAGATCTTCACATGATTGTGGCTTCACACATGATTGGAAGATTTGTATCTACATTGACATTAGATTCTCACAAAGGAGCCTGTGTGGAGTTTTGTGAAGTCGTAGTGCATATTTTGCTACTGTTCTGTGCTGGAAACCTCGACATCAATCATCCCAGGAGTCATGATGATTCACTAGGGTTTTCCAAACTAATTGAAATCTTTTGTTAAGGAAATCTGATCAAATCTTGTTGCCATCTCAAAAAGAAAGGATTTCAGATTTGTTGTATATTGCAGAACTGAAATTGTAAGTATCTTATTGCAAATATTGGAATTTTCAATTTAATCTGTCTATTGAAATTTCAAATGGTTGTAAGAAATGGAGGAGACAGACAAATGGAGAATTGAAAAATTCTCAAGCCAAAATTTTGGAATGTAGAAATTGCAACTCAAAGCTCTTCTCATCCAGAAGGAATTTTCAATTATATTGGAAGGAAAATCTAAAAAGCCAACCAGTATGAAAGATGAAGATTGGGATAAACTAGATCAGAAGGTTGTGGCCACAATCATTCTTTCATTATCTAGTAATTTTTTGTTCAATGTATCAACACAAACTATAGCACAAGGACTTTGGGATCATCTATCAAAGTTGTATGAGGGACCTTCTACATCAAACAAGGTATTTTTAATGAAGAAATTGTATAATTTAAAAATGCAAGAAGGTGGTTCTATCACAAATCATTTAAATGAGTTTAGTACTTTGGTTAGTCAGTTGTCTTCAGTAAATATTATAGTAGAGGATGAGATAAAGGCCATCTTGTTATTGTGTCCATTTTGTGATAGTTGGGAAGGAGTTGTTATGCTTGTTAGTAACTCCGCAACTATTCCAAAAGGCATGCTAAAATTTGATGATGTTGTAGGGGCTGATGCAAGAAGTTGGGTCCACAAAAAGCTCAAAAAGTGAAAGTGTTTTTGCTGTTTTTCATAAATTGTCACACTTGGACTGAAAATTTGAGGCACTTACACAATGAATCTTAAGCAAATTTAGTAATATGAAAGTTTTAATTTTGAATCTAGTTTCCAAATATGTAATTTATTCAAATACCCAGATTGTAGAAATTAAATTTTGATAAGGATCTATAAAAACAATTGATTAAAAGTCCTTGTTTTTTTACCATACCATGCACATGTACGGACAACACTTTTTGACCCAAAGAAAATTATTTTGCTAATTAATTTTTGGGAAAGAGAGCTAACAACATGAAGATTGATGAAGAATTTTTTTTGTAATTTTTTGATGAATATTTTTTTTATATTAATTTTTTATTGGCCTTAATTGTTGTTTTTAAAAATCAACGTGTACGGACAACATAATTTGACCTAAACTAAACATTTTTTGAAACTTTTTTTTTCCATTTTGTAGAGAATTGTCTGAATATTGATTTCATATAATTTTTTTTACAAAAAACTTAACCAAAAAAAAGTTATTAAAAAACATAAAAAGTTTGATATTTCAAGTTTAAGGACTAGTTTGCTTTGAAATTAATTAAAAAATAGAAAATATAATCCAATATTAATAAAAATTATATATTTGAAAACTAGACATCATGTTATATAATGGGTTTAAATTTTATAGATTGATTTAGCAATAAAATTCATCAGCCATATTGTCAAAGTTGAACATTCTTCTTCAATCTACCTTAGTTTTTTAGTTGTAGGTCAAAGGCTAAGGCTCAGATTCCCAAGCCTTTTCCGAGCCTAAAACCAAGGCTACATGTGGGTTGGAGATTCAAAATTTTAGTAACGCGTATGTGTTTTTAAAAACGCATATGCATTACAAAACGCCTATGCGTTCATTATTTATTTGATTATTTTTAAAAAAATGATTTTTAGAAACGCGTACGCATTTCTAACAAGCATTATTTTCTAAATAAATGACTTGTACGTGTTATAAATGAGTTATATAACGCGTACACATTTTTTAGTGCATACGCATTTTTTTAGGCTCGGGTATCCGATGCATAACGCATACGTGTTTTCTGCGAGGATTTTTTTTTTCGCTGAAACTTCCCATCTTCGTGGACCCAACTTCTTGCACTTACCTGTAGGAATTCTTCTTAGTAAGGATATGAGAAGAAAAAATCAAAGTAATTCATCAGGTGTTGCTTTAATAACTGGCAACAGAGGAAGAACGCAACAACGAGGCAAGGATAACCAAAGGAAAAGACCAAAATCTACTAAGAGATCTCAATCTAGAGGCAAAAAAGGTGTCTGTTGGCATTGCGGCAAAGAGGTCCATGTGAAGAAAAATTGTTTGACCCTCCAAAACAAAAGGAAGGCTGAAAATCAATCTAAGGATAATGAGGTAAATACAAATTCTAAAGAAGATGTTGATGCTCTTATTTTATCTTCAAGTGATGCTGATGTTAGACATGTTCTTTAACTTAGAAGGAACCTGATTTTAGTCAGACAATTAGATGCTCTTGGATATAATGTTACATTTAGAGCAGGAGCATGGAAGGTAAAAAAAGGAGCATTGGTCATAGCGAGAGGAAGTAAATCTGGTACATTGTATGTACTAGAGGGTCAGATTGAAGTGGGAGCTACACTGGCAGTAGAAAATAGCGCACTAGAGTTTTGGCATAAAAGGCTCAGACACATGAGTCAAAATGGACTCGAGGATTTGAAGAACCAACTTCCTAGTTTGAAAGAAGTGGATATGAAGTTATGTGAACATTGCATCTACGAGAAGCAGAAGAGGACAAGATTCTCTAAAAAGGAACACAAGATGAAGACATGACCATTGGAGCTAGTGCATTCAGATGTCTTCAGCCCCACAGAGGTAGCATCTATTGGAGGTTCTATTTATTTTATTACTTTTTTGGATGATTGCACTAGGAAGGTTTGGGTTTATATGATGAAAAATAAGTCTGAAGTTTTTGGTATATTTAAAATCTTTAAAGCACTTGTTGAAAACCAAACTGGTTATAAGATTAAAATTTTTAAAACTGACAATGGAGGTGAGTATTGTTTGAAAGAATTTGATCAATATTGTGCAGAGAATGGTATTTAGAGAATCCAGATTGTTCCTCTTACACCACAAGAGAACAGTGTTGTAGAAAGGTTAAATAGAACCATTATAGAACGAGCATAAATCATGCTCTCTAATGCAAGACTAGGAAAATAATTCTTGGCAGTTGAAGTAAATACATCAATGTACTTGATTAACAAAACACCATCCACTCAACTTGAATTTGGAATTCTAGAAGAAAAACGGTTAGGTAAGAAAATTTCTTATGATTATTTGCGTGTGTTTGGATGTGAAGTTTTTTTTCATGTTCCAAAAGAGAAACGAACTAAGCTTGACATGAAATCTAAAAGGTGTATCTTTATTGGATATGGAGAAAAAATATATGGTTATAGGTTGTGGGATCTAGTTACTAAGTGTGTTACATGAAGTAGAGATGTGATATTAAATGAAAAAGTAATGTCAGGTTTACAAGAATTCAAATCACCTAAGGAGTATATTCCACTAGAAGATATCACGAATGGTAGTGATAAACTTAAACAAAAGGTAATTGTAAACCAACCACAACCACCAGTGTAGGTTCAAACACATGACCACCCACAAGATCTCCAAGATAACGAAGAACATGTTAGTCTAGATGGTAATGCACAAGAGTCGATTCCTTCGATTAGGAGGTCTACAATAGAGCATAAGCCTTCAACCAGGTATAAATATTTTATCAATATTTATTTCTTTATGATGAATTTGAGCCTACTTCATTTAAAGAATCATGTGTAGATAAAGATAGAAATAAATGGATGGAAGCCATGAAAGATGAGATGGAATCTCTTAAGGGAAATCACACATGGGATCTAGTAACACTTCCACCCAATCGAAAAGCATTAAAAAATAAGTGGGTGTATAGGGTGAAGGAAGAAGCGGTTGGAAAGAAGAGATTTAAAGCTAGGTTGGTGGTCAAGGGATATTCTCAACAAAAGGGCATTGAATTTAATGAGATATTTTCATCAATTGTGAAAATGACATCTATTAGAGTGGTGTTGGGTTTAGTATTTGTTCATGATCTAGAGTTGGAACAGCTTGATTTCAAGACAAATTTTCTTCATGGTGAATTAGAAGAAGAGTTTTACATGAAGCAACCAAAAGGTTTTGAGGAAAAAGGTAAAGAAGCACTAGTTTGAAAACTAAATCATAGTTTATATGGGTTGAACAAGCTCCTAGACAATGGTATCTGAAATTTGATGCTTTCATGTCTAAGAATTTTTTTTCTAGATGTGAATCTGACCATTGTGTCTACTTTATGTTCTTTGATAATGGTGAATTTGTATTGCTATTGGTGTATGTTAATGATATTCTAGCTGCAGGATCTATCATGGTTGTTGTTAATAGGTTGAAACAACAGTTATCAAAGAAATTTTCAATGAAAGATTTGGGAGCTACAAAGAAAATCCTTGGAATGAGAATTATCAAAAATAAGAGGAGAAAGGAAATTATATTGTCACAGGAGAAATACATTGAAAAATTACTAGAAAGATTTAACATGAAGGATGCCAAGGCGGTAAGCACACCTCTAGCAGATCATTTTAAATTATCTTTTGAGATGTGTTCTAATATACTTGAAGAAAAAGAATAAATGGAAATAGTACCATATTTATCTATAGTTGGGAGTTTAATGTATGCTATGGTCTGTACAAGACAAATTTTGCCGAAGTAGTAGGAGTGGTCAGTAGATACATGAGTAATCTAGGAAAGGTTCATTGGCAAGCAGTGAAATGGATTCTGAGATATCTTAAAGGTGCATCTAACCATGTTTTGAGGTTTAGAGGAGAAGATACTCAATTTCATGGATATGTTGATTCAGACATGGTTGGAGATTTAGGTCAAAGATGATCTACAATAGGATGTGTGTTCACATTGGCAGGAGCAACAGTTACCTAGATTTCTAGATTGCAGAAAGTAGTGGCTCTTTCAACTAATGAAGCAAAGTATATTGCAATGATAGAAGGAGCAAAGGAGATGTTGTGGTTGCAGAGGTTACTATTTGAATTGGGTAATAGACAGAAGGAACTTTTATTGTATAGTGATAGTAAAAGTGCCATTCACTTGGCAAAAAATGCAACATTTCATTCACGAACAAAGCATATAGAGCTTTGATATCACTATATTCGAAGTGTTCTTGAAGAGGGTAAGCTCAAGTTGGAAAAGATAAATACGAAGTTGAATCATGTAGATACATTTACAAAGGTTGTTTCAAAAGAGAAGTTGGAGTTCTATAGAGCTTCTCTTGGATTGGTAAGCCTATGACAATAGACCTTGGAAAGCAAGAGATTTCTTGAAGCATAATTATTCACAATATTGTTTGGACTTCAAGTGGGAGATTGTTGGGATGTGAAGTTTCATAATTTTTCTATTTTCTCCTTCTATTTGTTCAAATGCAAAAAAAATATTTCAAACGTAAAATATTTTTGGTGATGCTTCATTTCTCCGTTATGACAGCTTGGAATTGTGTTGGCACAAATTAAGCATGTGGTTGCAAAGTCCATTATATATTGGACTGATTCAAAAAAATTAATGTGTGTTGTGTGATTAATAAAAGTATTCCCCTGCTTTCCTGTGGACGTAGGCATATTGCCAAACCATGTAAGTTTCTTGTTTTTTTTCTGTTCATTTTTTTATTCTTTAAATCTGTTAGTCTAAAGATCTATGTTAGCTGCAAGTATAACACTGTGAAGGAAGAGAGTAGAGTTTTCTCTTTAACTATTTAGCTGCACTCAGAGACCCATCTCTTCCCTTGTGCAGGTCTCTTTGTCAATCCTTGAATGTAACTGAATATTTAAAGAGCAGCCTCTACTCCCTTTGTTCGTAGACCCAAATCGGTGCCATTAGAGAGAATGTGAATGAGCAATGGTCACCCAATGTCTTCTTTCTCCTGTCTCTAGTTCTTAGCCAAAGGAATTAATTTATTGATTCAAATGTAGTTGAATAGTTAAAGAAAAACCTCTACTCTCTTTGTTCATAGAACCTAATTGATTCCATTGGAGAGGATGTGAACAAGCAATGATCACCCAACATCTCGCTTCTCCCATATCCAATTATGTATCACTTGGATTGTTTGCCTCAGTTAGCTTTTGAACCTTTCATTAATATCACTGATTTTCCCATCCCTCCTTGAGCCCAATCTAGACTAACTTACCACCCTATAGGTTATCCTCTTTCTGGAACTCCCATCCATTCCTCCTACCTAGCTTGCCATGAATCTCCCTTGTCCATTCCTTCCTCTTGCCTTCCCTTCCCTTCGGGTTCTAAAACCATCTTGTTTGCTTCATATGCTAGCCCCTTTAATAACTCGTTGTATTTCTTCCTTGTCTTGTGGCCCCCTCTTGCTTCTAATCTAGTGTTGTGTCTTCCTCATAGGTCAGTGCCCCATTCTGTCTATCCTAGTAACCCATCCAACAAAATTCATGAGTGGGACAAAAAAATGGTTGTCAATATTTTTAATGTCACTCTTCACCCTCTTAGCGTTAAGGTCTTAGCCAAAGTAATAGAATTTAATTTTTCTACTCACCCCATCCCTCATGTTGATTTCATCATTGAAATAGAGCATACCATTCATTCTCTCCCTCCTGATTTGGCTGAGGAAGTTCAGCAAGATTGTATTGCACTTTGGCATGCCAAACCCCCTAAGTGTAATATCTAGAAATCAGAGTGTTTAGCCCTCAATTATTTATTATGTAATAAAGACCTCATCATTTCTAAATCCAACAAGGGAAATGCTACTATCATTATGAATAAGCATGACTATATTTCTAAAATGATGGTTCTCCTCTTTGGCAGTAGAGGATACAAAATCCTTCCTACTAACCCTTGCTCCAAGATTCTCAAAAAATTCAAGCTTCTTGTGTCTTCTTCCTCCTTCGATGGGACACTAACTTGGTCCAAAAAATTCACAAAGTTGGTGACCAATGAGACTGATTGTTGATACAATGGGGTCCCCAACTTACCTTCTAGCTTCCTTCTTTGCCAAGTTGCTTGCCCCTCTTGTCGGTAAATCTGATTCCTTCATAGAAAATTCCACCCATTTCATCCAATTCATTAAAGATCAAAGCCAAAGAACCGGTGATGTCTTTGTTTGCTTTGATTTGATCTATATTTTCACCAAGGTTTTCGTTCTTGACTCCATAGAAATTGTGAGAAAAAAGTCGAATGATGAGGTAGAAAACTTGGTTGAATTTTTCTTAAGATCCACTTTTTTCTCCTTTGATAATGTCATCTATGAACAAGAAGACGATAGGTGGCTATGGGTTGCCCCCTTTCCCCCATCATTGCCAACTTGTTCAAGGAACATTTTGAAGAGATGGGTCTCCATTCCTTTCCTCTCAAATCAAGATGGTGGAAGTACAATGTGGATGACACTAACATGTGTTGGCCACATGGCTTAGACAAGTTAGAAGAATTACACAAGCATCTCAATAGCCTTGTCTCATGCATTTCCTTCACTAAGGAAATTGAATCCAACAACCAACTCCCCTTTCTCTATGTTCTTCTTCTCAAAAAGACAAATGGCTCCATAGGCCGAAAGGTTTTTCGCAAGGCTACCCATACTAATCTCTACCTCCACTCTTCTTCTCATCACCATCCTAGCCATAAATTTGGTGTTCTCAAAACCCTAGATTGGAGAGATTCTCAGATTTCTGATGATAAAAACTTAATGCAAGAGTTGGCTCACCTTTGTCAAGTCTTTGCATTCAATGTTTATTCAAGAAATCCAAATCTAGTTTCCTGTCTAGGTCTAATCCCATTAATTTTTCTTTCCCTCTTAATGTTTCTCTTCCTTGCATTGATGGTATCTCCCAAAAAATCTCTAAGATCCTTCTTAAAAAAGGCCTTCATTGTGCTTTTAAGCCTCACTGAACCTTGAAAAAATGTATCCCTTCCCTCAAAGATTCCAAGGATATCTTCCTCAACTCTGGTGTCTACAAGATTGTCTATTCTTGTGGCCTTCCTTACATAGGGGAAAACAAACATTCTTTTAGTACTAGAATCAACGAGCATAATGTTGACATTAGGCACGATCACACCTCCAAATCTACCCTTGCCAACCACTCCTTTTCCACCATGCATCACATTTGTCTTGAAAGTACCCAAATCTTATCCAAAGAAGATAATTTCTTCAAGAAAAAGCTTAAAGAAGCCATTGATATAAACCATCATCCTATAAACCTTAATCACAATGAGGATTGGAGCTTAAGTCTATCCTAAAACTATTTCTTTCCAACCCAAGGACCCATCATCTTCCCTCTACCCACTAGTTTTTGTCCTCCCTTCCTCCTCCCCTTACTTTGCTCCCTCCCCTACCCGGGCTCTAGTTTCCCCTTCTCTGCCTTGCTTGTTTGGCTTTGTTTTCTCCTTTCTCATCTCCCCTTTTTGTGGTTTGATCTTTCAGTTTCTTTTTTTTCTCCTTTTTAATTTTGTTCCTGTAGGGATTATTTTGTGAGTTTATTTTAATTTATCTCCTTTTCTCATGGTTTCCTTTCATTCCTAGTTCATTCCCTAATTTTTTCTTTCTTTGTTATTGGGCTTTGATTCTTATTTAATTATTTCTTTCTTTGTGTAACACCCCTCCTTTTTTCTTTTTGGACTAGACAGTGTGTCCTTGTTTTGTTTGATTTATATTTCTGGATATTCAGATACTTTATCTTGTGTGTGTATTGGGTCGCTATTCATAGAGTGGTGAACTATATTATGTGATGTGATTTAATTTATTTGATGCTTTATTTTACATGCTTTAATTGGTGTAAATATGTTATTTGATATAACATGTAATTGCTTATGAGATTATTGGAATTATGATGAAAGTGTCAGTTTTGATGAGTGTATTGGTGAAGGGGACGAGTTCGCATCACTCACATGTGAGCGCCTTGTGATTCCGTGATTTCTTCTTCACGATGTGTATTATATGCTGAATATATTATATAATGTTGTTTTTTTTTTCACGTTGCAGGTACATGACATCAACTCCACCTGGTTTCACAAGTTTGAGCATGTCGATCCAACGGTTAAGTTGAACGAGACATAGTAGCTAAGTAACATGTGTCAAGTCTACACCCCAGCCTTAGTGTGTCGTCAGTCTTGGTTGTTGAGTCATAGTTTACCTTATTTTAATGTTATTTGATTTTGTAAGGTGCATGATTATTAAATCAATTTTTAAGAATGTTTGCATTGGTTAAAAGTAGTGATTGTTTTATATTAAATTAAAATTATGCTTAGATGTTATATTTAAAGTTAATAATAAAATTTAATTAAATTTAATTTAATTTATTTAATTAATTAAATTAAATTAAATTTAATCTCAAAAGGGTTGAATTTATTTATTAAATAATTAAAATTAATTAATTAACTTTTATTGGATTAAATTTAATAAAAGCGAAAATTGAAAGATATTTGAAATTGCATTTTAAATTTAAAGTTGGTTTTCAAAAATGGGAATTAAGTGGATATTCTAATTTTCAATATTGCATGCAAAATTAGATTTGGTTGTTTAAGATATTTTTTATTTAGGCTTGAAGTGCATGTTTAATTAAGAAGGAGAGTTGATTGAAAATTCATTCATTCAAGAAGAAGATTTTGAGAAGAGAAAAGCTTCTTGGAAGGCAGAGAAGAATTTTTGGGGAAAATTTGCATAGAGAAGGGTTTGAAGAAATTTTTTTATTGTAGAATTGATTTGAGGAAAGTCTGTTTACATTGGTTGAACTTTTGGATTGGATTCATTGCATGGTTGAAGAGAATTTGTGAGATCTTTGGAGAAGGTTTTGCATCAAAAAATCATCTTTTCTTGTAGCTTCAAACTCCAGGTTTTGTTCTATGATTTGTGTTCTTGTTTTGTTTAAAAAGTTTGTTTGTTGAATTCGTTGAGAATTAGGATTTATTAATGGAAATTAAATTTAATGTAAGACCCCTCCGTTTTTCTCTTTTGACCGAATAGTGTTCTGTTTGGTTATGCCTTATTTTATGTTTGTACTTTGACTTAGAACTCAGCCATTGTTTGATCGTTATCTATAAGTGATGCAAATGTCATATTTTCGTGTGATGGCACTTGATCCTGATGTTATCATTATGTCATGCTTCGGATTAGCATAGTGGATAATTGAATTAATGATGTTATGCTTTTGATTATATTAATGATGTTAGATTCGTTAGTCAGTGATACTGTATTGGTGAAGGGGACGGATCGCATCACTCGCTTGCGAGCGCCCTACAATTCTGAGATTTCCTCTTCACGGTGTGTATTTTATGATGTTCATATTATATGTTGTTGTTTACTTGATTTATAGGTTAACAGGTACATGACATCGACTCCACCTGGTTTCACACGTTGGAGCGTGTTCAATGCCAACGATATTCGATTGGGAGACAGTAGCTAGGTTTTCTGTGTCAAGTCGTCACCCTAGTCCTAGTATGTTGTCAGGTGTTTGTCGGGTTGTGTTGCCTTGAGTATTGTGCCCTCTCTTCATTATTTAATTGCAAGTTAAAAAGGATAATTAAATGGTTGTATGCATTTAATCTGTAGAATTGAAATTGTATTGGTATTATGCTGATGACGTAATTTATTTATTAATTAATTTAATTTAATTAATAAATAATTTAATCGTGGATTAGATTTATTTATTAATTAATTAAATTGATTTTGTTGAAATTGGATAAGTTCATTTTGAAATTATGAATTTTATTATGTGAAATTAAAAAAATTATGAAAATGAGATTAAAAGTCAAATTTGAAAGTTTGAATTCAAAAATTGAAAGAAATTAGATATTTTCTATTTTTTCTGTTTTGAAAAATTTATGAGGGTGGTTGCTGAAATTTTAGGGTTTTATCCTTATGGTTGAATTTCTTTTCTCAATTTTTGGATCATGAAAATTTTGGAAAATTGAAAATGGAGGGAGGAAGAATTTTGCATTTTGTGGGTTTTGGGTTGAATCTGAAGAAATGGTTGATTTGAAGAGGGAATCGAGGCAAGGATGTGTGCACCATCTAGATCCTCTCAATTTCTTGGATAATCAGGTTCATGTCTTAAGATTTTATTTGTTTGCAAAAATCCATGTTTGGATATGAATTACTTCAAGAAAATCTTTGTGTTCTTGGCTGTGATCTCAATTTTATTGTTCTATTTATTTCTTCAATTCCTTAAAAGGATGTTAAATCCATGTATAAGCATATATAAATATATATTTTGTTATATATATTTATATTTATATCTCTATGATTTTCCTTTATAATTTTTTTTCTCCTCGTGAAGTTGTGCTGTCGAGATTTTCAAAAACCCCAAATGAGGCTCAGATTTCAAAATCCGCAGGTGGAAGTTTTCTTTTAAAACAAATAAAAAATAAAAATAAAACTGAAAAATTCCTTGTGGGGAGGCTAGAGGCTCACCCCAACCGCACCTCCCATAGGAGGCAAGTGGGGGGAGCCATGCCCAGCGTGGCCCCCACGGACCTCCGCGACTGGTTGTGTTACACAATCGTCGCCGCCAATAATGGTGGCCGACTGTGTTACATAGCACCATCGCCACCTTCACCTCTGCTCACGCCGCCTGGCCCGGCTTCCACCTTCGCCCACTGTGGAAAGTGCGGCCATGGGGGGAAAGAAAAAATGCCGCCGCCCTTAACCTAAACCACGGCCAAGAAAAAAAAAAACATGCGGCCGCCAACCCTAAACCGCCCCTCTCAAACTTGCACGTGGCCCGAGGACAGGTGTTGACCCGATTCATAAGCATTTTTAATATTATATTTTTTTATAATATTAAAATATAATGAATATATTAATATATTATATTTTTATAATTATTAAAATATTAAGTTATATTTTGTAAATAAGTTTTATATTGTAATATGGAAAATTTTATTATATATTTTTAAAACATTAATATATTTATAAATATATATTGCTTTGAAACATATATATATATATATATATATATATATATATATATATATATATATATATATATTGGGCAAATATATATTAAAATGATGTTTATTCAAGCAGGTTTTAAATTTAATTAAGAGGATTAAATATTGGTTTAAATTAATCGCATGATCTAAATGTGATTGTGGAAATGAAAATGTTGTACTCTCAATAAAATTATTGATTATTATTTTAGAATAATGTATCGGATATAATATCGCATTGATGTTAAATAGTTTGTTTTATTTAAGATAAGTTAATTGTTTTTTTTGGGAATGATTTTGTTGAAGAGAAGAAACATTTATTTACTTAAAATGTTATTTCCTGGATGGATGAGATAAATGTTTATTTTATTATTTAAGGCAATTAGGGAATTAAATGTTGGTTTAAATTTCATCTTGTCTGGAAGAGATGTATGTTTAAATCGGTTTTATTGAGCAATAGATTACTGGTGTTAATAAGGGAAATGGATTTAGTGAATCCAAAATTAGTTTAATTCCTCGCAACTTGTCTTCATGATTTTTTCCTCTGAGTTTATGTATTTGGGAAAGGGGTTAAGTGTATTTTAATCTGTAAGTCTTCCAGAGGACCCTAGTGGTTGGGGGTTGTCGTCTTGTGATGTTGACTGTTTGTTAATTCCCTTGGGTAGTGCATGGTGTATGGTCAGTGTTTACCCGATTTCCACAAATGGGAATGTTTTGTGCCTCCTGAGAAAGGAGTGGATTTTGTAATGTGTGCCTTCTTGTCAGGAGCGGTTTTGTTATTGTTATTACCTCCAGTGTTTGGAGATGGTTTTATCTTTGTTGCCTCTTGAGAAAGGAGTGGATGTGTCATCTTGTTTGTGCACTTTGATACCCTTGGTGTTTGGATGGTATGTGTGTTGTCAAGTAGAAGAGTGGATTCCGTAGGGGCCAAAGCCCAAAGAGGTATCCAGGATAACCTTTGGAAGTGGTTTAATCAAGTGATAACTAAAACAATACTTAGAAGATTAGGACTAACTTCTCAATAATCAAAATATTAATGCCTCACTCATGGACCCAAGTGATCAGTTAGGCTTGGGATGGGTGGGAAGGCCTGGAATGGCAAGGTCATCTATCTTGTCTGCACGAAAGGTATTTGATTCCGCATGAGTGAGTATGGGGGTCGGGATTCGGTAAAGGTCACCAGAATAACCTTTTCTTGTGGCGGCCGGAGCCTAGGAAGAATCCCAGAGGGTAACCCATGATGAGCTATGTGATGACACTCTGTCTAGGACAACAGTTGGTTTTTGGTTTCGCTTTAGTATTTATGAGGGCCGAGGATCAGTTGAGGCCACCATCTTGACAATCCATAGTGAGTAACTCATGATGTGCTGTGTGATGGCACTTTGTGTGGCCTAGTACTTTTTTATTATGGGTATGGTTTCCTTAACATACTTGATGTGACCATAGTTGGTATTCGATTATTATATGTATGGTTCTCTTAACATACTTGTTCTACTTTATTTATGGAAGCAATGTGAGCAAGTAGAGTTGTACTTGTGATGTGCTTATGTGGTACTTGAGTTGTACTTGTGATGTGCTTATGCGGTACTTGTGTTGTACTCGTGATGCTCTTGAGTTGTATTTGTATTGTTCATATGATTGGATGTGTCAGTTTGGTTCAGTGGTGATTTAGCCTGTGTTTAGAGGTAGATGGTCTTGGCTAGGACTCCTTGTTACTATCTCCTAGCATGGGGGGTGGGCCTTTGGGTTCCACTTGGTTGGGTGGCATGCACCTAAATCCGTTGGGCTTTCTTCATGTTCATGTGGACGAGACTTATAGTTTGAAGAGCTCGTTAGATTCAGTTCTAATTTTGCTTTATTTCATTTCAGTTAAGCTTGTAATATTATTTTACCCCTCATTTTTTATCGAGGTGGAAGTTGTAACTGTAACCTTATTTATGGGACTTGCCTCATTCGGGGAATGAGAGCTGTAATTGTAATATTTAATTATGGATAACTAAGATGGGATGTCATCTATTATGCTCTATTGTAAATTGTCTTAATTGGAATGTATGTGTTTAACTATTGTCTAAATTATTGGCATGGTTTATATTCATGTTGTTGTTGTGGGTTTTAAGTAGTTTCAGTCTCGTAACCTTAGGGGATGGTTGCATTAGTTAGTGAAGTTAGTTATTAATTATTCTTTAAAAAATAATTAGCCTATTTAAGTAGTTGTTTACATCATCCTTTAGGGTTGCGTGGCGGGGCGTTACATTTAAATTACTCTGAAATTTAGAAGATTTTATAAATATACTGTGGGATTTAATTTTTAATTGAGGAAATTGTAGAATCATTGAGAAATTTAAATCTTAGATTGTGCCTCAAATGTAGATTGTTGAAGAAATTTTATCCCTTTAGAAAAAAATTAGATCTGGTTTTGAAAACAAATCCTCTATAGAAAATTTGTAATGGAGAAGTTTAGATCCCCTGTAGTTTTCCTATTTTTGTATTGGTTGTGATTTATAGGAATGATTTTAAAAGAATTTAGTTTTATATCTCTATGAATTTAGGAAAGGATTTTGGAAAATTTTAATTATTTTTCTGTAACTAGATATTTTTATTTATTCTGCCCAATTTTACCAATCAGAAATTCTGTGTAAATATATATATATATATATATATTTATACATTATATGTATTATATTTTTGTAAATATATATACATATAATATATAAATTTTGTAATGTGTATTATTTATTTTTTTGTTTGGAAAAGGGTCGACGTACGACGAAACCAGTTTCGTTTTTTTAAGGAACGAAATTGTTTGAACTTAATAAAATTCGTATGAAGGTATTGGTGGGGGAGGATTGTACTCCCCACCACCATTGTAGTGATTGGGAGGAGCATTTCCTAGGAGGCAGTG
The DNA here is from genome assembly GCA_007115665.2 of Sequoiadendron giganteum. Classification (NCBI taxonomy): domain Eukaryota; kingdom Viridiplantae; phylum Streptophyta; class Pinopsida; order Cupressales; family Cupressaceae; genus Sequoiadendron; species Sequoiadendron giganteum. The sequence goes on along the minus strand of CM021102.1, from coordinate 797,034,442 downwards.
TGCCCACCCCTTGGGGGGACGCGTTGCCTCATAGGGAGCGCAGTGTCCCCAATATGTACCGCGATCAACTGTACTATAGGTACAGACCGACAGATCTTATGATTTCCTTGGGACGGGATAGGTGTGTCTTGAAATCCGTGGATGGACTAAACTTTGTACTTTCTTTATTTTGTTATTTAAAATTAAATATAATATATGTATTAGATATATGTGTGTATATAAGATATATGTAATATTCTTATATATACATATATAATATTTATATGTATATTAATTTTTTTTGGAAATTTAATAATAAGGAATTATCATTTTGAATAGAACAATTAGATATTTTTTGCAAAATAGAAGATAGATAATGAATATATATATATAGTTAAATATATTAATTTTTATTTAATGTATATATTGTAGGTATATATACTTGAGTGAATAATTAATATTTTATCTTATTTTAAGTTAATGCATGCAATTTAGTATTGAATGGAGATTTTAAAAGAATTGATTTGCATGTATGGATGAATTGATAGGAAAATGACAATTTAGATAAATGGATTAAATTACATGATATAGTTGGAAAGTGAAAGAAATTCAATTAGTAAAGGACTTATGTTGGTTTTAAAAGTAAACATTGAATTTGATTTAAATTATTTAAATTAGTATTTCTTATATTTGTAAATTAAATTTACTTGTTTAATTATTTCAATTATTTTGAAAGGGCAATAGTATTATTTTATTGTGAATGGAATATGAAAGGGATATGGATTTAGAATATCCAAAAATATTAATTTTCTCGTGACTATCTTAAATGTTTTATTTTCTTTGTATTTCGTAAATGGAAGTGAGTTTAATTGTTTTAGACGTCTAGTAATGAAAGAGGAAATAGGGTTATATGATAATTTTAGTTAACTGAGTTATTGTGTCTTTGAATTTGTTAATGTTACTTATTAATCAAGGATGGATTTAAGAAATCCAAATATTAGATTTGATTAATGACTTGAATGCTTTTGTAGCTATCTCGTCAAGTTGTGTTTTAGGATATGGGATTAAGTGTTAGTCCAATATTGTAAGTCTTCCAGAGAATCTTAGAGGATGAGAGTTGTCGATAGAGGATGAGGGTTGTCAATTCTTTATGTCAACCAGCTGTTTTTCCCTTGGGTAGTGCATTGTGTCTTTTCAGTAATTTATCTGGTTTCCATGAATGGGGATGTTTCAGAACTCCTGTGAAAGGAGTGGACTATGTGTTTTGTTGCCTCCAAGATGTTTGGAGTGAGTTCTATTATTTGTTTCCTCCTTGAGATGGAGTGGTTATGATGACTAGGTTGTATGCACTTGTGATTCCCTTGGTGATTAGTTTGTTTGTGTGTTGTCAAGTAGAAGAGTGGCTTCCATTAGGGGTCAGGGCCCAAAGAAGTAAGACCGGGTAACCTTTGGAAGTAGTTTAATTAAGTGATAACTAAATTAATGTACTTCAATGATTAGGATGTGTTTCACACTAATCAAGATAATTTATCCTCACTCATAGACACAAAGGCTCGTTTAGACTTGGGATGAGTGGGAAGGCCTGAAATGGCATTATCATCTATCTTGTCCTTACGAGAGGTATTTGATGCCGCATGAGTGAGCATGAGGGCCAGGGTTCGGTTGAGGTCACCAAGATATCCAGAGCCTATGAACAATGCCCAGAGGAGATCTCATGACTAACTATGCGATGACACTCTATTTAGGACAACAGTTGGTATTTGTTTTTGTGTATGGTTCTCTGAACATACTTGATATATTTTATGTCTGGAAGCAATGTGACCTATGTCAGTGATGTCAAAGTTGTACTTGAGTTGTACTTGTGTCATTCATTTATTTGGTTATGTCAGTTTGAGTCAGCATGAGTCTGTCTTTGGATAGTGGTTGTAGTTCTTTGTCCATGTTGTGTTGTTACTATCTCCTAGCATGGGGGATGGGCCTTTAGGTACCACTTGGTTGGGAGGAGCATACACCATACACCATTGGGTCCCCATTTATCTTCAGTACTTGGCGGCGAGACATCCAGATGGACAACTAGAGGTTCTTGTGTTTAATTCAAGCTTGTAATATTTCTATTTGTAATAAGTTGGTTTTACCCATTTTGTATTTACGAGGTGGATTTATGTAATTGTAACACTTATGTATTTATGACTGTTTCTGGAAATGAGTGTTGTAATCAGTTGTTCATGTAATGGATATATGTTATGGATGTTATCTTCTTATCTTGTTATTTATTTATGTTGAATGAATGTTTATTACTTGAGTTGTTTAATGCAATGTATTTTAAGTGATGTGTTAATGGGGATTTAAGTAATCTCGGTTACGTAGCCTTAGGAGATGTTGTCTACCATAGATGAACATGTATGTTTAATTCAATTTAATTAAAAAAAAAAATTAGTGCGCTTTTATTGTGAATTGAAACTTCCTCTAGGGTTGCGTGGTGGGGCATTACACTTTGTCTCTCCTTGTTTATTGTATTTTCTTTCTTGCTTCTTGATTCCTTCTATTAGTTGTATTTTTTGAGTTTTTTTAAATTTTTATTCCTTGGTGAGTTGCTTTGTCTTTATTTTGAATTTGTATCTATGTAATTTGCTCATTCTTGGAGTTTTTTCTTTGGTTTTTCTTTCTTGTCCTCTTTTTGTTATTTTGTTGCTTTGAATTGTTTGGTTTTGTCTATTTTGTGGTTGTAATTTATTATTTAGTTTCTTTTTTTTTCGTTCCTTTCACTATTTTCTCCTCCTTGATTTTTGGTTAGTTTTATTATTTTTGCATTTTCCATTCTTGTGGTTTTCCTTTTGTTCCTTATTCTTCTTTTTATTTCTTTGCTAAATTTCATTGTCTTTTTTTTTCTTGTTGGTTTATAGCTCTTGATTGTCTCTTCATGTCTTTGTGCCTTCTACTTCTTTTTTTGGTTCTTCCTGGTTATTTAAATTTTGCTTGTCTTTTTTATATTTATTTTATTATGTCTCTTGGTTGCTCTTTATAACTTGGTTCTTTTTATTTTGATAGTCTTGGGTCTCTTTTTTAATACTTTATAGTTTATTTTATATATATTTTTCTTTAGCTTATCTTTATTTTATTGTATCTTGTTTCTTTTTTTTATATATATATATATATTTCTAGTTATATTTTATTATATATTATCTGTATTATATCTTATTAATTATATTATATTATTTGTTTCCTTCTCCCTTTTTTTAAAACTTTTTATGTTATTTATATTTTATTAATTTTTTCTTTTATATTATTTGTTTTATACTTTATTTTTTGCATTATATTTTATTATTTTATTATATTTTTAGTTAGGTTCTTTTTATTTTTATATAGTCTTATGTCTCTTTATTTGTTATTTATAGCTTCTTCTCTTTTTATTTATATATTTAATATACATAAATTATATACTTATATAATTATTGGCTTGCTTGTATTTTATTTTATTAATTATATATTATGTGTATTATATTTGTTTGTTTTTTATATTTTATTATTTTATTATAAGTTAGGGAAAAAAAATATTTATATAAATATATATTTATTTCTTGCTCTCTTTTATTGTTTTTGCTTTCTCATTTAATTTTCTATTATATTCTTCCTCTTTTGTGTTATTAATTGTGCATTTTTCTCTATTTCCTTTGGTTCTTATGCCATCCCCTCTATCCCCCCTTCTCTCTTCCTTTCTATTCAATTCTTGGTCTACAACTATTCATTTTTACTTTTTATGGTCTCTTTTATCCTATTGATGGATCAGAGAGTGTGATCTAAACATTGATGCAAAAAACACAAACACAATCAAAGCTAGAAATATTCAACCAATAATCTACATGGATTGTGGAAATTTGTTATCTTTGATTGTTAGTGTGTTAATTCTATCTTAGGGTAATTACTTTGGGTGGTTTTTTTCCATAGAGTTTTTTCTCACCTGTTTGATATTTCTCGCCTTTAAAAGATTGTAGAATATGTAATTTATGTATCTCAAAATTGATTCACTCTTTCTTGGTGAAATAGATGTGCTTCTCTCGTATATTGTGAAGGATATTTTTTTGTAGGTGGTGCTCCTGGAAGGTGGATGACACCAATATGATATTAGATGCAACCATTTTGCAATCCTTCCTTGAGATTTTTCATCAATGTATTTGAGATCATTTATTTTGTTTTTCCGGCATTTGATTTTTTTTTCAAATTTCAAGATTACCTTATTCCTTGTGATTGTTAGGAATTTTTCTTTGTTGAATGCTGAATTCAATTTTTGGAGTTCAATTTTGTTGTATCTGGAGGCATTGGAAAACGCAAGGAAAAAGCAAGGAGAAGGCACTTTGTTTTTTGCACTCCATCTGGGCTGCGATTAAAGTCTAGAAGTGTCCTTTTAGTTTGAACAATAATTTTTTTTTTGTGACTGATTTTGAGTTCAAGATGGGATGCATTTGAATTTGAGCGGGCTTAATTCTCTATTAAGGGTCGAATTGTCTGTGAGCACCATGATTTGACCCCTAAGAAAGGCTCAATTCTGGTCGTATTTGGCATTGAAAGAGTTATTTTCCTATCGCAATCTAGGCACATAAAATCTTGTTTAGCATTTTTAAATCCTCCTTTTTGTAGATCGTTCCACATTTCCAGCCATGATTTTTCCTTTTGCGATTTGGTTCCCCTGCAGCGTTTCCCTTTGAAGGTATTCTTTTTAGTTTTTCTTAGGGGGGTGTCTTGTATTGTGTAGAAGGCCATCCTTTTAAGACACTTTTCTTCAGTTCTGAAGGGTAAAACAACTGCAAGAGGTGTTTGATCATTCCTTGAGAGGTTGTGATTTGCATTGGGAAATCTAATTTGGAGGTTGTATTTCAACCTTGACAGGGTGTGATTCTTCCTTTGGTGGCCGCTTTTTGGAGTTTTGAGAGGAAAAATTGCTTAGACCGCATGAATTCAAATTTTTTTGGAGGCTTCTATCTCCCTCCACATGATATAATCTATTTAGCACATTTTTCTTTTGTTGAAGGCTTTCTTTTGGAGGATATATTTTTGAAACTTTATAAAGTTTCCCCTAGAAATGTAGGGTTTCAAAGTTGCACAACCAAGTGGAGTGGCCTCCAGTTTTGAAGTTGTTTTGGGAATATTTATCGCACATTGACAATATGGGGTCCATTTTGCTATTTAAATAGCCTCTTACTCCCTGTATTTGTTATGAGAAAGTCTTACAAGCTATGAAGAGTCTATATTTTGTTTGGTGACTAGTGCTTGTCTACTCGATGGAGTTTCTTCCTATCAACAAGAAGATCATTCAATGGGCTGAATCAACTTTTTCTACAAATCAGATTTAATTCTATTTTGAAGGTTTTTTATAATTCTTTAACTTTTTTTGAATAATTCAATTATAATGGTTTCTTCGGAGAAAGGGAATTTTAGGCAATAGAGTGATGTTGTTCTCACCTATCTTTGTGAGGAGAATCTATTACCATATTTGTATAATGAAGTTCATATTCCAGACACACGTAGTAGGTATACGATTTGGAAAGGATTTAGGGCTAGAGTATATGGAGTTATTTTTTAGCATATCAATGATGAGGACCTTTTGGATTCACTTTGTCATTTTGAGAGCCCTTATGTGAACTTTAGACTTACCTTCAAGAATCATATGGAGATCCTAATACTATGTCATCTCTTATTGACCCTCCTTCCAATACCAATGTGTCTCCTTGTTCTTTAGAGAAGATAGACCATGCTTGTGATCCTTTGGAGGTTGTTGAGACTCTATATGAGGTTGTGGTTGCTTCAGAGGTTCCTAATTGTTTTTTAGAGATAGTTGATCCACCTTCATTGAGTACTTCTATCAAATGTTCTTGAGCAATAGGATTAGGGTTGTCTTCCTAATTGGGATTCCTATTTGTCAGACATTGGTTCCTTGTTTGTGGAGTCTGACATTTCAGATTTGGAGGAAAAAATTGATGGGTTATCTCTCCTCTTTGATGATAGCTATTACACAACTGTTGTCAAACCATCTCTGTCTTTGAATAATGTTCATAATTAGTTTCCAGTGGTACCTTGTTTGTCACCTTCTATTGTGTTTGGGCATGTTCTTGATTGGTTTGTGGCATCATCTTCAAGGGTCTTGGTGGCACATGATAAAATTCTAAACACATCACACATCTTCACGCTTCCTTCTTTCAATTCATATCTAGAATGGGAAGCATTCTTGAATTTGTACTTGGTTTTATTTCTACCAAAAGGGAGACACATTGTTTGTCAACATTGGATCATGTTTTGTCTTCAGGAACTTACCATTTTTGTAGGTGATAACACATTATGGGGGGACTATATAGTCTCTCTCTTTCCATCTTACAAGGGGCTATTGATTGTATATATGCATGATGTATGTAGTCCTTGGGGCGTGTGATTGAGTCCTCCATCCATGCAAATTTTTTGTTTTATTTTCTCTCTTTTGGAGAGGGGTTTTTTCCCATTGGGTTTTTCTCCTTTTCTCTGATTGTGAGAGATTTTTTTTTGCATTGTAAATGGGTACCTAACATGGTTGTGTAGTCACGACCCATATTGCATTTTTTATTTTTTGCATCTTCGTTATCCCTAAGTTTGCACTTAAAGTGTGGTAATAGTGTGTTAAGTTTATCTTAGGGTAACTACTCCAGGTGGTTTTTTCTTGTAGAGTAGTTTTCTCACCTATTTGATATTCCTTTCCTTTAAAGGGTTGTACAATATGTAATTTATGTATCTCAAAACTTATTCACTCTTTCTTGGTGAAATAGTTATGCTTCTCTTGTACATTGTGAAGAAAATTTTGTTGTAAGTGGTGTTCCTTAGCCTATATCTATTATCCATGGTCTCTAGTGAATCCATTGTATTTGATTGAACTATCAATTTTAGGGAATATTTACATGCAAATAGGTTGTCTTCTTCCAATCTTATTGTTTCTAGTAGTTTCTTGAATAAGACTTTGAGGATGGAGGAGATGGCTCCATCTGGGGGTCATCATATCCCAAAAACTAATGATTGTTTGGAGAGGATCCAGGATAGGCTAATGATAGTAATTAATCTGAAGGCTATTGTGGAAGATATTGAATATTTTTCAAAAATTTCTTTAATATGTAAGTTCATGGGGTTATAATTTTATATTCATTTTTTAGAGACTTAGGCTAGCCATACATGAAATCTTGAGGGTGAAATGTTGGTGATATTAATGGCCAACAATTTCTTATAGTTGTTTCTAATTTGATGGCTATTTGCAACAAAGTTTTTGAGGGAGTGCCTTGTTTTCATAACTAGATTGGTTTTTTCGTCAAGCCATGATATGATAGTTTCAATCCTTCAGAGGAGATCCTGAATCATGTTCCTATTTGTGTGTGCCTCTCTTGGTTCCTGGTTGAATTTTAGAAGAATGATATTCTGTATATGGTGGCTCTATTATTGGGAAAGCCAGTGGATCCTTTTCAACAAACACTAGACAAAAAGGTACTTACTTTTGCATGCATTTTTGTTGAACTTGATTTGAGTATCCCTCTTCCAAATTATTTGGAAATTTGTGTGGGTTCATCTTCATGGTGTAATAGCTTGATTATGAGGATCTTCCCTTTCAATGTAGGCTATTTCACGATTATGGTCATCTTCAAAAAATATGTCTTAGGTTCTACACTTCTGAGCCCCTACCTAACCAACCCCCTCACAATCCTTCTAAGGAGGATAAATGCAAGGCTTGTATTTATACTATAGTGGTGGATAAAGAAGGTTTTATTTCTATCGAATCTCATAATAGGAACTATGGATAGAAAGGAACCTTCAAGGAGTGATAGGAGGAGGAAGTTTTCAATCGCTTTGATGTGATGGATTATATTGGCCAATAGGTGGTGAACCTTAGTATGTTGGTTTTGGACTCAGGTGTCTTAGAGGTGGATCAAGAGGGTGCTAAATATATTAATTATCAAAAAAGTTGAGAGGAGGGTATGATATTATCTCAAATAGATACATATTTAAACCTTATAGTTTTTGTAGATCTTGTAGCCTATGTAGCTATGGAAAGGCTTGAGGATTCGGTCTTGGTTGAGACCACACCCTCTTTGGAGAAGTTGGTGTCAAATTTAGAGAAAGGAAATAAGGTTTCTCCTTCCTTAGTGATTCTTCAAAAAAATTCAAAGAAAGGGGTGCCTGAGAGGTCCTCTAAAGCTAGGAAAAAGAAGGATATGGATAAAATCAAGATTCAATGGGCGAGACATTGGTTGATTCTTGAGGTCTGTCAAAACTCTTGACTCCCACTTTTCCAACTCTCAAAGATGATTATTCTCTCATGGAATATAAGGGGCTTGAACAATGGCCCTCGACAAAAAAATGTTTATGATCTAGTGTGAATAGATGAACACTTGATATGGATTTATTCAACAAACTAAATTTTTTTTTGAGAATATGTTTAGTTTTGTGCCTAATATTTGGTGGCATGGTCATTTCTAGCATATTGGTGCTCAAGGTAGTGATGGGGGTGTAGATTTCTTATGGAACACTTTGATGATCCGTCCTCTTTGGTGGATTTCCAACAAGTATTCTATCTCTTTGGTTGCTTCAATTTTGGATTGTGGTGAGACTTTTCTTTTATCTAATATTAATGTACCAAGTGATATTCCTAAAAAATTGTGCTTGTGGTCTCATATTAGGTTTCTTCGAAGTACTAGTCCTTTTTATACTTGGATTGTTACTATAGACTTTCATGCTATTGCTATTTTGAAGGAAAAGTGGGGAGGACTACTAAGGTTAGAGACATCCAATTTTCTTCTTAGAGATAATATTTCCTCCTTAAATATTATGGATATAAAACCTAGTAATGGTCTATATACTTGGAATAATAGGTTGTTTGGTCAGAACTATATCAAGTTGAAAGGCTTAATAGGTTCCTAGTCTTTTGTTTTTGGATTGGTGGATCTTGGACCACCATCTCTGAGATATTCGATTGGAGGGGATCATGTCATTGTCTAATTAAGTCATCATCTTCACTATCTTGTGTCGCTATAAATCCCTCTTTCAAGTTTCAACTTGTGTGGTTGTGATAAAGACAAACAAGTAGTTAGTATCAGAATGATACTCACCCAAGGGGAGTATCCTTAACATTATTTTTGGGATTTAGACTAATTGGAGAGACCCTCAAGGGTCCTATGTTTTCTTAAGACAATATCCCTTGGTGCATCTCTGGATATTACATCTTTGTTGTTCATTCTCCCCACCTTTTGATCATTTCCTATATCTACTTTTTTTCATTTTATATTTTTGATTGACTTGAATCAACATATCCTCCATTAGTTCTTTCTTATGAGATGAAGATTATTCCAACTCCCTGAACCCCAATAACTGGAGAGAGTATTACATCCTCTTATTGAGAATATCTTGAGAAACATCATCCTATCCATCCAAAGAAATAAAAAAATTCTTACCAATATCTGTCTCAAAACCTTTAGCGGAAGTAGTAGGGGAGATAACTTCCTTCAAAAGCAATTCAACATGGGAAACCACTTTAATTTTGGATGTAGGAGTGTTAATGTGAATGGGGTTTTTTTCTAACTAGTTATTAGTGAGGACCTATTCACATCATTAATAAGTTTACTTAGGAGTTAGTTTCCTAGGTGGCATTCTAGAAAATAGTATTTAATGAGATCATATCTCATTAATAGGCATGTAGTTATCTACGAATTTAATATTTCACTCATGTATTTATAATTGTGCATTAGGTATTTAATGATTGTAAATAAGGTGGTTATCCAACTACCTCTCTCCTTTCCTATATAAGGAAGGCTCTTGTACATTTATAAATCATCTCATGATTTCTATCTCAATATATTCAAGATCATCATTTGATCAAGTTGTCTTCTTTCTCATGTTGCAACACTTTATTATTCACGTGGATGGTATTCTTCATGGTTGATCCTTTGAAGTGTGTGTAGCTTCATTCAGGTTATTGCTCATATTTTTAACATGGTATCAAAGCATAGGCCATAGAAGATCCATCTCATATTGGGAAGTTGAGTTAAGGAGATTATTGCAGGTTGAAGGATTTCCATGAAGGGCTAGTTGTTCTTATCTTGGAGGAAATTGATTTCTGAGGTACTTTGGGTTAGATCTTACCCTTCCATTGTGTTTAGAAGGTTCGAAAACCTTAGGAACACCTACCCATTTGTTGAAATTCAACTTTGTTATCTAGAGGTTGTATACACCTAAAAATGGTGTGGAGAATCTGATTAATTAAATATGAATTATTTGATTAATTATCCTAATTCCTCTACTATTTTAATAAATAGAAATATTTATTTATATAGTTCACATTCATGCCATATTTAAATTCTTCTATTATCTCATCTTAATTAAATAAAAAAAATTAAATACTTTGTTTGATTTAATTATCATTTCCCTATTTTATTCTATCACATCAATCTTAAATTAATTAAATAAAGATTAAACACTTTATTGATTAATTGTCATATTCTTCTATTTAATTCATTAAACAGCTTCTATAGTTTGTTTTATTAAATTATTTATCCCTCTTTTGTAAATTTAAATAAATCAAAAATATTTAAATTAAGGCATAAGGAATATTCTTCTATATTTCCTCAAAATCAAATTAGATATCCTATGTCTAATTTATGTCAAAATCATGTCAAAATTGATTGATTAAAACTTCACGAGAAGAATTGGAGACAAATTGCAAATTTATCTCTCAATCCTCCTCCATCAATCTTTCCTCTTCTCTTGCCTGGTGTTTCCATGGGTAGAGACAATCTTCTAAATTTTCTAAATCTCCTCCATCTCTCACCATTCAATCCTCCAGATTGAATTCAAGCCTCTTTGCCATTCCTATGCATTTCTACATCCAGGAAATCTATAAATAAAGATTCATTCAACCAAGAAAAGGATCCAAGATCCCAGGTTATCAAGTTTACTATGTAGGAATTCATCAAGAATCAAGCATCAAGCATCCAACATCCAAGCATCGAGCATTTTAGTTTTCACAATCATCTTTGCTTCCTATAGCTTTAATCATCAATTTTCATGTCAATTCATGTTATATTAGTTTCTTTTATCATTTAGATTTTATCATATTAACTTCATATCATTGTATCAACATCATTCCATTCTTTAGATTGTAATTTAAATAGTTATAGTGTTATTTAAATCTGAGAGCATAATAGCTTAATAAATATTTAAAGATAGGAGACAATGAGACACTTTCAGTTGATTATTAGCTTGATCTTTGATACAATATTTCATTAAGAAGTGTTTTATTCCTTTCTACTTATTCACACTTCCAATTTGGCACCCACTGTTGGGCCTAACCCCATATTTTTATCAATTTTTTTGAAAATTATTGTGCAGGTTCTTGGTGTGTTATGTTTCAGTGCTTCCATTAAAAACTATAGCAAATCCGTGGAAAACAATGGTGCTTTTGTGCTCTGTTTCAGCACTTTCATGATACTATAGCGCATCTGTTATAAGTTTTAGTGCTTTCCACTTAAAGGCTTTCATGAACTATTTTGGTGCATCGGTAGCCCATCTCCAAAAAATTTGATTTAGTGCTTCGGTGAATAACTTTGGTGCTTTGGTGTTATTTTTCAGCACTTTTGATTTTAGTGCATCAGGTAAAAACTATGGCACTTTCGTGGACTGTTTCAACGCTTCTGTAATTTATATCTAGATCCGACGCAAGCGTGACCAGAATTTCATTTTGATACAGTCAGACTAAAATTTATCAATCCTAGGGTAGCCATCACACTTTTGCAATATCAGTTAAAAAGTACACCATGATTTTTGTGATGCAAACTCTTTACATAGATTAGCAAAATTTGTCTTTTGGGATTAAAACGAATCATTTATCTATTGTAATTGTGTGGTGAATAGGCTTGTGTTCTCCCCTTAACTAGGTGATCAAAGTTCTAGACTCATCCTTATTTTCATGCAAATTTACACTTTTGTTAAAACCTTTAGAAGGCTTGTCGTAGTGGGAAAAAAGTACTCACCCTCAGGGAATGACCTAAGTGGGAATGCCTAAATCCAAGGATTCCAACCCACTCTAATCAAAATGTAAGTTTTTGATGAAAGTCTAACTTGATGGTAGTGAGAAAAATAACCATCCCAAAATATTTGTTCTAAAGATTGGGAGGTCTCCTGAGGGAGTTTATCAATTTCCGCACCGCATAGAAGCCCTATCTACAAACCATAGTGTAGTGTCCAACCCAGTTAGTAACCAGACATTGTAATACTCATGGTGTAAGGGGAGGGAAGAATCTTCCCTCAAGAAACTCACCATATAATTGCCAAGGACCATTTTCTTACAGGATGAGAAATCCAACTTTGAGTACATGCTTGGAAATGACAAAAACATGGGCACCGTCTAGGGGGTGACACAGCTATTTGCGTCAATGCAATTTTAAGATGTGGGTTGTTGAGTATAATAATGACCTATTTGACCTTAAGAGTACGTCTGTCTGAATTTTGTACATTTGTCAACGCAAACTTGTGAAAATCAATAAGGACCATTCATGGTTCTTTAATATACACTATTTGTTTAGATTAAAATAATTATTCTATAATTTGCTTGCTGTGTTCTCACAAAATCATTAAAAATTAGATAAAATATCATCCAAAAAACAACAAATCAAATCAAGTCAAGAAATTCATGATTTGAAAGTGTAAATCGACCAAGTTTGTCAAGAGAACCATCAAAATCACCAAACCCAATAGACCACTCAGTTATCAGGATAATTTAAGAAGAAGGCGTTTCTTATATCAGAATCGAAAGATATTTTTACAAAATAGAACCTCCATTCATAGGTATCATGACTTTGCTAGAGGTCATACTCTTGATTAGACTGTAGAACCACTTTATTCATGAGATTTCTTCCAAAGGAGAGCCCTCACACAATATCACAACTGTAGTCAACGCATACGGCAGTCCTACTTCCCACAACCTATGATAGAATATGCCACAAGGCCAAGTCAAATTTTATAATAGGGAGTCTTTAAAATCCTGTTTTAGCACTCTGGAAATCTATTTCAGCGCTTCAACACTTTATTTTAGCGCTTTCATAAAATAGCACTTCCAAGCACTGTTTTAGCACTTTTGGTCACTATTTTAGAGTTTTCATCATCTATTTCAGTGCTTTTGGGAACTATTTTAGCACATCCATTAAGATAACACTTCCATTATCTATTTCAGCACTTTTGAACTTTGTTCTAGCACTTCTACGAAATAGTGCATCCATCACCTATTTTAGCACATTTGAACTCTATTTTAGCGCTTTCAAAACAGAGAGTTCTAAATCATATTAGTCAGTTTGTCTATCATTTACACACAAATTTTTATCAAAACATAAGTACCTTTTTATGAGAATCACTATCTAGAAACCGAAATCAAATAGGTTCATACAAGTTTTCCAATATTTTCAATTGAAACACTAATTTTCAAATCATAAAGTGTCAAATCAAAACACAATCTCAATTATTACGCTAAAGTTTCATCATAAGGATATTATCATTCTATCATCACAAAAAAAATCATAGTAATCGGATTTTTAACCTAGTCTTATGAATAAGATATATCATCTTATTCGAATTTTTTAAAAATTCACTTGACATTTTTCAACATAGAAGATCAAATTTTGGGAGAACGAACAAAAAACTTGTTTGCCAATCTTCACTAGGTTGTAAAAATAGAAGCTCTTAGAAAAGGAACTTGAAACATCAAATACAATGGCAGAAGAAAATCCCTGGAATAGTCTACATCAAAGTGATAAAAATGAAATAACTCCAAAAGACATACAAACAACCCAACAGGATCCCAAATTCCATAAATTCATGTAAAAGATCATAGAATAGGACATGGAGAAATACCTCTTAATGTTGGTTGAATCAGGTGCTAAGCTTCCCAAAGAATTTGACGTAAATCACCTAAGAGAAGCACCTAGAACTAGAAAAACCAAAATACCACAACCCACACAAGGTATAGATCCGGTTGTTGCCTTAACATCCCAAATGCAAATATTACAACAACAAATACAAGACATGACAAAAGAGAGCACCAAAAGGTATGTATTACAAGACATTTTTCCTTATCCTTTCGACTCACTAGTCGATATGATACATTTTCCTCGACACTATGAATTCCCCAAGTATGACAAATACAATGGAAGATCAAATTTGATTGATCATATCCAAAAATTCAAAACCATGACCATAGAGTTTTCCCAAGAGGAAACTTATCTGATGAGATTATTCCCAAGAAGCTTGGGAGGTTCATGTATGGAATGGTTTTTAAAATTGCTACTAAGAATAAGGGCTTTTGAAGAACTTGTCAATAGGTTCATCTCTCAGTATTCTTTTAACATCCAACACGATGTCACGATAAAGGATCTATATAACTTGAAGCAAAACTGTTGGTGTAATTAAATGTTTTTTACCTTGTCCTAGGTCATAATTACACCTTATTTAAGTTTACTTAGGGACCACATAGGAGTTGTTGGAGAATTTCCACCTTTGGTGGACTTATCTTCTTATTATTTTATCACCTCCACCTTTCATGGACATATCATGTGATTAGGTTTCCACCTTTTGTGGGTGATCCACTATTTGTGGTGGTTATCACATTATCACTTTCCACTTTAGGTGGAGTGATAGCTTTTCATTGTTGTCTCATGTCATAAGATTACAACACTTGTCATAATATTATGCACTCCTATGTACTCACCTTGGCTATATAACCAAGGGGTCTCTCATTCTAAAATCGATCATTACAAGCATATCATATCATTAACATTGAATACAATTTATTATTGTCAGATCATTTTCTCTCTTCTTTGTGCTTTCCATTTGGTCCATAGATCTTGGCATCCATAGCCAATTCTAACATGGTATCAAATCATGTTTGATTCTAGCATGGTATCATAGCATGTTTGATTCTAACAAAAACAAAGGGGAGACATTCTTGTCCTTTCTACAAAGATGGTGATGATTGTTCGCTAGATATCCTCGATCCATTCCTGAGGAAGAGAAAATGGAGTTGTTCATCGAAAACTTGACAAAAGAAATGAGTTATAGACTTGAATTTCAATGTCCTCCTATGTTTGAAATGGTGATCGAAAATGGCCTTAAGATTGAAGAAGCTCTAGTCAAAAGAGAGGCTATTAAACATTTCAATGACAAATCAAATAACACAAACTCCTCAAATCATTACCCCAACAGTGATAAACCAAAATTTTGGCAAAATAACCAAAATATGACTACCAACAAAATGGCAAGTGATTTATAGAATGCCAAACCATTTTTCAACTTGACAACATCTACTTCAAAAAAAAATTAAAACAACGATCAAATCGTCAAGTCAAATGTCATTCAGAACAACGAAATCAAAAAACCGTAATCATACCAAAAACCATAAAACTGGCACAAGTTCACACCTTTAGGCCAAACTTTGGAATCAGTGATGAAAGAACTAGTCACTAGTGGTCTTATCACCATGCAGGAAGCAAGATTCTAGGATCCAAAGGTCAAACCATCATGGTCGAATGACTCAGACTACAACAACTTCCATAATAATAAAGGCCACAAAACTAATGATTGCATGGAGTTAAAACACGTAGTTCAAGATCTGATCGAAAATAAAAAGGTGTATATAGAGGGACCCCAAAACAATAATGATCATTCAGCCTACAAGGACCCTTTACCAAACTATGAAAAAGGAGCATCATCTTCTACGAACAACAAAGGTAAAAATATCAATCATATCTACGATAAAATGATCCTTTGTCTTACCGAAGTAGAGAGTGATCATGTTATTGGTCATAGCATGAATGCACATGAAACCAATGACACTACCCCTTTGGATTTTCTCCCAATCATACAATTCCCTAAAAATCAAATAAACGTTATAAAAATCAGAGAACGACAAGACCATCAACCAACAAATGTAATGACAAGGGGGAAATCCAAGGTAGTGTTAAAGGGAGTTGGGTATAAAAATTCATATCCACCTCCATCTCATTACAATATTTTTTACCAGCTTCAAAACATTCCAGTGCATATATCAATAATAAAACTCCTCAAGCTACCTCCATCACATAAGGAGGTTCTAGAATAAGCACTAGTTGCCACTACAGTACCGAAAAAATCTAGATGTTTTCCAATTCC
Organism: Sequoiadendron giganteum; assembly: GCA_007115665.2. NCBI lineage: Eukaryota > Viridiplantae > Streptophyta > Pinopsida > Cupressales > Cupressaceae > Sequoiadendron > Sequoiadendron giganteum. The sequence goes on along the minus strand of CM021102.1, from coordinate 797,018,272 downwards.
AAGCTATGGTGGGGCATTTGACTACCCCAAATTGTCTATCATTCTCTAAGCAGGATGATGTCTCACTCAACCATCCCCATAACACCACACACCATATTGAGGTCTTGATCCACAATCATCATGTCAGAAGAGTCTTAATAGATGGGGGAGCTGGTTTGAACATTTTCACTTTAAAGTTAATCCGTGCACTAGGGTATTTCGATGATGCTATTGATGCCCAAAGTAAAATGACCATAAAATCATATGATGAGGAAGAAATATCTTCAAAGGGACTAATTGTGTTACTAATTCAAGTGGGATCAATGATGAAACACATAGCATGCCAAGTACTGTAAAAAGAGTTGACATACAACATACTCTTAGGACATCCCTGGATCCACGAAATGCAAGAAATACCTTCCACATACCACCAATGCTTAAGATTCCTAATAAATGGATAGGAGGTTACTATATCTATCGATTATAATCATCCTCAGCATTGTGACACACTTAGAAACTCTCAAGATACCTTTGTGCCTCACAATTGGGAAGCATCCAGTTCAAAGTCATCAAATGAAGAAAAATGTCCAAATATCATCACCAAATGGGTAGAGAAGAAGGTTAAAGAAAAAGATAAAAATATTGTTGACACTCAATCAACAGACAATTCAAATCCCCAAACTTCTTTATCACAAAAATCTCAAGGGCAGGTCTAGTTATTAGACAAGGGAATGGGGAAATTGTTTAATCTTTCATAGTTAATTCCATCTCCAAAGACATATGGCCAACCATCCATGATCAAACATCAAAAATCACTACCTGTCACAGTTCTAGAAGAAAGGTTTGTGAAATCCGGTACCATAGATGATGAATCAGACAACAAAGCAATCCTTGATTGGTTATACAAATATGAAGAACCATCAACATCAAATAGCAATATCAAGAATGTCAATATCAATACAGACAAATATGGCAAAGGGAAAGTTGTCCTAGAAAAAATGGGCTATGAGGGAGAAGGACCTATTGGTTTAAGAAAGGAAGGAATAATTGAGCCTATTCAGCCCCTAATTCTCCAATTAAAAGAGAATAAGGGACTGGGATACTCTGAAGAACAAAAATAGGAGATGACTAGGCAGACTATAGAATGAATCCTTCAAGTTAGATATAGTTTTGAAACAGATTCAAATGAATATGAGTGGAATATGTGTTTCGATTTATCTTACACTGATATTCAAATTGATGTAATACAACAATATGCACCTACGCGTGAGGAGGGACAAAGCTCTAGGTCTAGACCATTCGTATCAGGATCACTAAATATCGATGACTCAAGTGGGGACGAACAGACATCAAGTGAACTAGATGATCTTGAGGAAGGTACCATCATTGACCTCGATATTCCAAATAACAACTATGACAAAATGTCTATCCTAACCCTTACATCCATCACCTTAAATGAATCTAATGACTTCATGCCATTAATCCATCCAGAACTTATTGACTGGGAACCTGTCGAACCTCTTACTATACCCATATTTCCAAACAATGATGCCATCATAAATTTTTTATGTCATGGCGAACCTAGTATGAGTTCTATTCGTAATAATAATAAAAATGTGACTCAACTGAAGGGTGTCAAATCTTCGAGTTACAAAAGTAAAAACAGGGATAATAGATCTAATGGTGAAAACCATTCTATGGCAGCATTAGATCTGGAAAAATATAAAATAAAGAACACATCTAATTGTGAAAATATCTCTGAGGCACCAAAATATGGGAGATTCGAAACTCTTCCAGAACATTATCATGAGCACTCATCAGTTTTGGTAAAGCCAACACAGTTTGTTAACATCGGCACTAAAGAAAAGCAAAAATCCTACATTTGGAAGAATCCATGACATATCAAGAAAGAATAAAATTCATCAATTTTTTTAAGGAAAGAAGCATCAGATTTGCTTGGTCATATTCCGATATGCCAAGCTTGGATCCAAATCTTCTCATGCATCATTTATCTTTGCCTACAGGAATCAAGCCTGTGAAGCAAAAATTGAGAAAAATGCAGCCTCATATCACATTGATGGTAAAGACTAAGTTAAAGAAATTCCTAGATGTTGGATTCATAAGGTCTATTGACTACATAGAGTGGATATCAAACATTGTACCTATCTCAAAACTGGAAAATAGCATTAAGATATGTACAAATTACAGGGACCTAAATAAAGCATGCCCAAAGGATGATTTTCCATTACCAAATATAGACATCATTGTGGACTTGACTATAGGGCATGCCATGCTGTCAATCATGGACAATTTTTTTGGATATAATCAAATAAAAATAGCTCCAGAAGATCAAGAAAAGATGACATTTACATGTCCATGGGGAACCTTTTGCTAGAATGTCATGGCATTTGGTCTGAAAAATGCAAGGGCCACCTATCAAAGAGAAAAGACAAAAATCTTTCATGATATGATGCACACATTCATGGAGGATTACATGGATGATATTCTAGCCAAATATTGTACAAGGGAAGGACATCTACATATCTTGAGAAAAGTCTTCACATTGTTAGAGAACTTTAATGTCAGGCTAAACCCCAAGAACTATGTCTTTGGGGTCAGATCAACGAAGCTGTTGGGGTACATTGTCTCAGAAAAGGGCGTTGAAGTGGATCCAGCGAAACTCAGGGTAATAATGGAAATGTCACCTCCAAGAAATATCAAGATATTTATCTCCCAACTGGCAAATAAAATTCATTCATTTAATCACCTTTTGCATAAAAATGTTATTTTTAAATGGGATAATGGGTGTGAGACAATGTTCGATCAAATAAAACAATATCTAATCTCACCGCCTATTCTCATGCCACCAACAAAAGGAAGACCTCTGATATTGTACATTGCAACAACAAATATATCTTTAGGAGAATTATTAGCACAGGAGGATTATGAAGGAAAGGAAAACATCATCTACTATATCAACAAGACATTAAATGGCTATGAAATAAACTACACTTTCATAGAGAAATCATGCTTAGCGGTGGTGTTTTCTACTCAACAGGTGAGACATTATATGTTGACCCATACAATCAGGCTAATAGAAAAGATCGACGCCTTAAAATATTTACTCAGTAAGGCAGCCTTAACAGGTAGATTGGAAAAGTGGGTCATGCTATTAAGTGAATTTGATATTCAATATGTGGATAGAAAATCCATCAAGGGTTAAGAAATCGTTGAACAATTGGTTGAGGCTCCTTTACCAAATGACCAACCTATGACCATGGATTTTCCAAATGCAGACATTCTGACAGTGATGCCACAACAATGGATATTATATTTTTATGGATCATACACACAATGAGGATCTGGAGCAAAGATTTTGTTCATCATTCCCCAGGGACACACCATCCTAAAATCATATAGATTGATGTTTCAATGTACAAACAATGTGGAAAAATATGAAGCATTGATCATTGGGGTCAATATAGCAATTGAATAGAGGATCATAAACCTACAAGTATATATGGGGACTCTAAACTAGTCATTTATCAAGTAAATGACGAGTAATAGACAAAGGATGAAAATTTGATGCCCTACAAACAAAAAATAGATGATATAAAGCAATTTTTTTATCAACATCAAATTTGATCAAATTCTAAGGGCAGAGAACAAAGTTGCGGATGCCATGGCCACAATTGCTTCACTCTTAAAATTTCTAGACAAACCAGGTTTTAATGAGTTTATGGTAGAACAAGTACCATGTCCTTCTTACAATAATTCAAAATCCAATACCATATGCCATCTAGAGACCATTGAAACCTCCATCTATGGAAAAACCTATGCGTACTTGAAAGATAATATCCTCCCTCCAAATCTTTCCAGGAACCAAAAATGTAATTTTATCCACCAATCCTCCTGACATACTTTAATCGCTGACATCCTTTATCATCAAGGTCTTCATGGTACCTTACTCTGATGTTTTGGAACACAAAGAATCTAAGACAACCTTACGTGAAGTTCATGAGGGTATTTGTGGCAGTCATTCGAGTGGAATAACGCTAGTGAAGAAACTCCTCCATTTAGGATATTATTGGCCATGCATGGAGAAAGAATCTTATTGGTTTGTAAAGAAATATCAAAAGTGTCAGATTCATAGTAATCAGATTCATGCACCAACACAAGAAGTGCATCCCTTCACATGAACATGGCTCATTTGTCAATGGGGCCTAGATCTGGTAGGAAAAATAAATCCCTCTTCATCCAATGGACACAATTTCATAATAACAACTAAAGAATATTTCACAAAATGGATAGAAGCAGTGCCTCTTACAATGATCATGAAGAAGCATATCTCTTCGTTCATCTTGAATTACATAATATGTCAGTATGAAATTGCTCAATCTATTATCATTGATAATTGGACGGCCTTTCAAAAACCAATATGTTCAAGAATTGTTTGAAAAGTTCCATATCCAACATCATTTCTCAACACCGTACAATCCACAAGGAAATGGCCAAGCAGAGGCCTCTAATAAAATAATTCTAAAAATCCTCAAGAATATGGTAAATGATGTTGGACATGATTGGCATGTTCAACTGAATCCTGCACTGTGGGCCTACAGAACCAGTATCGGAACACCAACAAGAGCAACACCATATTCCTTCGTATATGGATCAAAGGCCATACTACCTATTGAATTAGAGATTCCATCACTCCGTGTATCACTCAGAGGAATCATTTGAGATGAGGAATATATGGTATCCAGACTACAAGAACTAGAATTGTTGGATGAACATCATCAACAAGTTGTTAATCATCTCACAACATATCAACAGTGAATATCAAGGAGTTACAATCATAGGGTAAAACCTAGGACTTTTCAAGTTGCCGATTTGGCTCTAAAAGAAAACCTGAGAAATCAATAGGACAAGGAAAAGAAAGGGAAATTTGAGCCTAACTAGCTGGGTCCTTTTGTCATCATATCATTATACTGATCAGGGGTCTATCAACTGTCAACATCATAGGGGGATTCATTTGATGAACCTATCAATAGTATTCATCTCAAAAAGTTCTATACCTGAATTCCTATTGCTCGGATCAAACTTTTGAAAAAGGGTTTCCTTGATGAAAACCTGGCAAATAGGCATCTTGGCAATACAAAATACGAAAAAAATATATATAGAAAATACAAAAAGACAAAAAAAGAGAAAAAAGAGAAAAAAGAAAAATATACAAAACAAAGAGTGTAATCAAAACATGTGGAGAAAACCTAGAAAAAGGCATCATATGTGATTCTAAATCATCTTTCCCATCTATTTTGATACATATCGGGATCATTAGTCTGGCAGTCATTACCATTTCATATCATATCATCAGTCTTTCCATCATTGCATCCATTATCAAATCATGTCACATGGTCATGTCTCACTCTAGCTTGGGGGAAACATCTGGATATCACTAGGGACAATGAGACAATTGGTCTCACCAAATGGGAAAACAATAGTATGAAAAGAAAACAAAAATAACATCAAAGCGCAACATCAGCCACCATCGAAAAAGCATCAGACATATGTATCATATCAGAAAATCCAAAAACAAGTCAAAAAGTCAATCTAGAAAAGCAAAACCAAAATCATGAGTCTATGTCATTCAAACTACGTGGTCTTTGCATGTGTAATGTAGGCAAGGCTAATCTTTGATCAACCCTCGAGACCCCTAGGATAAGTTAGTAAGTTAGTTCTTTGGTCAAAATCTCAGAAAATCACAAAATCAGGATGGATGATCTAATCTGAATAATTATTGAAACACTCTAAGTAAAAGGTGGATAAATTGTATTTTCTGAATGATATTATAATTTATTTGGAGTAACTCAATGATGTAAATGAACTAGAGAAACAAGGAAGAAGAATGATATTTTATTGTCTGTTGTCTATAAGTTAATCATATGAATGTATGAATTATCGGGGGATGTGCTATGCAAATGTATCACCGATGACATTAAAAATTCACACATTGAAATGATTAGTCACTGCCTATTTATGCAATGAATTCTCAAGTCATCTTGGTTCAATTATACCTAGATGCTTGTTTTCACTTGCAATATCAAAACTCATGAAATTAGTACTCAGGTCATCATTGGTCTAAGATATACCATTTATACTTGTACTCACTTTCAACATCCTAAAAAGCTCTATGATGATACCAAATAGAAAAGTACTGTTAAAATGAAAATGGTCTACATATAGTTGCATGATAAATTTAGATTGCATTAATAATAAATTCTACATCTACAGAGTGATTGTTGCATAAGGAATTTCAATTAATGATTATATTTTCTACAAATATGATTGAGTATACTTGAAATTAAACCAAAAATCATCAAAAACATATAGGAGCATCATTTCATCATTCTTGCATTCAACATAAAATAGTTATTTATTTATCATACCATATTTTCTCCACATCATATGATAAATAAATACATCATTCATTACATTATCGGCCGTCAACATCACATCATTTAAATAAATGCATCATGTTTCATTACATCATATCATTCATTACATTATTATCATATGCATTTGATCAATTTTAAAACCATACATCATTTGTCATCCATTATCATACATCACAAAATCATCATTTTATTATCATTATCACATTTAAAATAAAAATAATTTACCATCCATCCATAAATTTCATCACATTGAAATAAATGAAAGTTATGTCATTATTATCCATACATTTCATCATATTGAAATAAATACAAGTTAATGTCATTATTATCCATAAATATATACATTTCATCATATCATAAATCCATACATCATAAATCATCATTTAACACATCCATTATCATACATCATAAATAATCATTTAGAATATCATACATTATTAACATCCATACATCATAAATCATCATTTAGAACATCATACTTTTTTGTTTATAACATCCATACATCATATATTCCGCATATGCATTCATCTAGAATCATCACATAAAATAAATGTATACATCATAGAATCATAAACCATTATAAATAGAAATCACTGCATATCATATATATATCATCAATGTCAAGTATACAATTAAGTATGGAATAAGAAAAGATACGTCATCAAAAATGAGCTGACTTGAAATATACATCATATCTCAAAAAGAATATCTCAGAATCACAAGTAAATGATCTATGATCTGCTGCTACCAGAATGAACACACCCAACAGGACCAGTACCACCACCACCTCTGGAAGAAACGAGATCTCTGGGATCTCTCCATTGAGGTTGTGTCACACCCTCACTAACTATTCGAGTACGAGTTCGACTAGATCTCAATGGGACATAGCTTACTCTACGATCAACAAGCACTGCATCATGACACCTCCCTTTATAGAACTCCACCTCTCGACCTACCCATAGAACCTCTCTCATATAATCTGCAACCAAAGTACCATCGACTACTCTTTGTAGTGTCTCAGTCATCTCTTGTGCTCTCTCGGCAATTTGTCTAGCACTATCTTGATCAGCTATCAAGGTATCAACCTGAGTCTAAAAAACTGCTAACTGTCCCTGTACCTATGCTAAGGCTGGGGCATGAGCCTGTGCTTGGGTCTGCAGCTGAGTCTGCGTCTATACCAACAAACCCTATGCATGTACCAACTACCCCTGTAAAGTCTGTACCTGTGTCTATAGACTTGAAATCTACCTCTAATGATCGACCGACACTGACTGAACCAACCCCTCTGCCACCTCCACCACCACAATCATTGTCATCACTATTGCTAGAATTGCTTCCACTCTCAGTACTGCTACCTGATGCAATATCATACCCAGTGCTATCCTCAAAACCCTCGACAACATCATCCTCCACAAGTAACGGTGTTGGCTCATCAAGAATAGTAATACGAGGATGTGGAGATAATGCCAAAAATTTTGCGTACTCCTCTATCATGGGTGCCTCTAAAATATCCCTGCACATATCCTAGGTAGGTGGCTATAGAGTCCTATACCCTTCTACTAGTGTCTCATACAACAGGCATGTCCCCCAATCAGCTACATCACTCTGTCGTCGGGCATAATGGGCTACCACCTGAAGCATGCACTCTACAGTTCCATACTTCCTATACACCCTCCGCAATAGAAATCTCTCCAACATAAAAGGGGTCCTGCTAATTAGGTACATAGAGTCACATAGGTATCTAAGCACTGTGTCATCCTCATCCCACTGCTCACAATCTAGATATGACCATTGGACAACACTCTCCGTGTTATCAAAAAATCAATTCAAATGCTCTAAATTACCCATCTAAGCCTAGGTAAGTCTACCTCTATACCTAAAAACATAAGGTCTACTTGTAGGTCTGTCAAGAACTGGAAAATGGTCGAACAATGGAAAAATACTCCCATGCCCACACTTGTAAAAGTGCCATCCTTGCCGATAAGTTGTGTGCTCCCAAGTATACCATTGAATTTAAATTGTGGTAGAGATGTGCTAGCATACACATCCCCCACGCATATCTCGTCCCATGCACAACCATGCTCTCCAAAATCCAGCCCCAACCCACAAAGAATCCCTTTGACCTACGATTAGGACAAAGGAAGCCTCCAACGAATCCAGCTAATACTGCTGGTAGTGAAGCATATGTATCAGCTATTGTCCACCATTGGACACTCAGACCTGCAATGTGTTGATCCTGAAAGACTCTACGGAGAGAATCTCTCCCACCAACTTCATGTTATGGTCACTATGCCATCGCTCGGTCAAAGTAGTAAGGAAACCCCAACTAATCCTAATTTGGGGCATATCAAGTAGACTAGGAAGACCACATTGACCTATGATTTGAATCTCATCCCAAGTCAGATGGGGAATCAAATCGGTGGTCCAAGGAAAGTGCTCTTGCATTTGGAGAGTACTCAAATCCTCCTATCATCATAAACATTTTAAAATCAGTGCACTATATCAAGAATCAAAATTCATTTTATGTCCAGTTAAACTTCGGTATAAATTTTTGATCAAAATTCATGAACAAACATCAACAAACCTCACCTATCATGAGGTTCATCATAAACGTTATCTAATCTAGCCTAACATGAGGTTTATTAGATATGAAGAATTCCTTGCCTATCATGAGGATCATGACAAATAGGATTATTTCTCGCCTATCATGAGAGTAAGTCTTATTAAATTATCAAAATAAGTCATTAGGGAATTTGGATAATCAAATCATATGAGACCGAAGAATGGACATGATCGAAATTGACAAAAATCAAAGTTAACTATATCAAAATTTGCAAATCTAACATAGATGCACTAAAATAGGCATCCAAAGCGCTAAAAACCAAAAGCACCATTTTATCATTTGGATGCGCTAGAATAGGCATCCAAAGCACTACTTTATCAAAAGTGCTATTTCGGCACATGAAAGTGCTAAAATAGGCAACCAAAGCGCTAATTTACCCGAAGTGCTATTTCGAAACTTCTATGCGCTATAACAGGCATCTGAAGTGCCACTTTACCCAAAGTGTTGTTTTACCGCATCAATGCACTAAAACAGTCCATCAAAGCGCCGCTTTAATCAAAGTGCTATAACAAACCATGCATGCACCAATTTACCACATCAAAGTGCTAAGATCCGACATTGAAGTGGAAAATTTGACTACCTAAGTGCTAAATCATGAAAGTGCTAAATTATCTAATGAAAGCGCTAGAGAAAATAATGCAAGCGCTAAATATCAAAGCACTAAAATAGTTTACAAAAGTACTACACCGAAGTGCAAAGCTCTACAACACGACTTTGATGTGCTAAAATAAGGAAAAAACGTGAAAGCATAAACAAAAAATGAAAATCGAGAATGTACAAAAAATGAGGTGGAATATGGGTAGATACTGGAGGTCCGTAGGCGGTCGGCCACTGGTGACATTGCACACACTCGAAACGATGAGTTTGGTAGGGGATTGGAATCTTGCTCCAGCTGGCTGAAATGTCTCTCTCACTAGAAATTTGAAAGTCTAAAAGTTAGAAATGAATATGAAAATGACCTTTTAGACTTTATAGAAATTTTTGAAAAGGGATTTTGGTGGGTTTTCTTTTATTTTAATTAATTTTATTCATGAAATTAATTGAAATTCATAAACGGGCTATATTTTCTTCATCAATGTCGGGAGATAAATTATTTCTTCATCAAATCTTTGTCAAATCATCATCCAATCGTCATGAAATTCAAAAATTCTAAATGATCAAATAATTTATTTATCTCTTGGGGGGGCATATTATCGACAATCATCTAAAACTCAATATCTGGGGCATGTCTGGGGCATAATATTTTTTTTCATTGATATAGGTAGTAGCAGCAAAATTTTCTTCGAAGCAATGTGTAAACACATCACTTCAAAGAGGGGAAAAATGTATACACCTAAAAATGGTCTGGAGAATCCGATTAATTAAATACAAATTATTTGATTAATTATCCTAAATCCTCTACTATTTGAATTAATAGAAATATTTATTTATATAGTTCACGTTCACGTCACATTTAAATTCTTCTAATTCTTCTATTATCTCATCTTAATTAAATAAACAAAATTAAATACTTTGTTTGATTTAATTATCATTTCCCTATTTTATTCTATCACATCAATCTTAAATTAATTAACTAAAGATTAAACACTTTATTGATTAATTGTCATATTCTTCTATTTAATTTAATAGACAACTTCTATAGTTTGTTTTATTAAATTATTTATCCCTCTTTTGCTAATTTAAATAAATCAAAAATATTTAAATTAAGGCATAAGGAATATTCCTCTATACTTCCTCAAAATCAAACTAGATATCCTATGTCTAATTTATGTCAAGAACATGTCAAAATTAATTGATTGAAACTTCACGGGAAGAATTGGAGACAAATTACAAATTTATCTCTCAATCTTTCTACATCAATCTTTCCTCTTCTCTTGCCTGGCGTTTTCATGGGTAGAGACAATCTCCAAAATTTTCTCAATCTTCTCCATCTCTCACCATTCAATCCTCCAGATTGAATCCAAGCCTCTCTTTTTCATCCCTATGCATTTCTACAGCCAAGAAATCTATAAATAAAGCTTCATTCAACCAAGAAAAGGATCCAAGGTCCCAGGTTATCAAGTTTACTCTACAAGAATTCATCAAGCATCCAACATCCAACATTTTAGTTTTCACAATCATGGGAACCTCTTGTAGTTTTAATCATCAGTTTTCATGTCAACTCATGTCATATTAATTTCCTTTTATCATTTATACTTTATCATATTAGCTTCATATCATTGCATCAACATCATTCCATTCTTTAGATTGTCATTTTAACAGTTATAGTGTTATTTAAATCTAAGAGCACAATAGCTTAATAAACTTTTGAAGATAGGAGACAATGAGACACTTTCAATTGATTATTAGCTTGATCTTTGTTTCAATGTTTCATTAAGAATTTTTTTATTCCTTTCTACTTATTCACACTTATAGAGGCCATCAGAGGTTTTTTGCACTGATATTAGATGAGCATCGTATAAATTATACAAGTTGTAGGAAAATATTTACTCCCCCTTGTTGCAGAAAAATCCACTCTCTAGTTAGCATCATATAAAATACTTCATATTCTGAGGTAAGTTTTTTTTTGTGATTTTTAAAAAAATTGGGTGACTATCTTAAATTTGATGGCCAAGTGACCATCATAGAAGCCCCATCATGTCTTAATTAGGCAGTTTTCTTAAAATCACCATAACTTTTGACTCGGGTATCATAGTTTTGCAAACGAGATATCGTTGGAAAGCTAGTTATGAGAAATATCTAATGGTATAGGAATTTTTACCATATTTTTTTCTTGTAATATTTTATCATTTCTTGAAGTTAGTTCTTCCTTTTGAACTCCACAACTCATATCTTTTCACCACTTTGTCGAATTTTGGATATTCTAGCAATATTGCAAAGTTGATTTCGAGCTCTATCATTTTTTCCATCTATTTTTTAAAAATTTAGTCCTAGGTACATTTTATTGAGTTTTTGTAATTTTAGGCATTTACTTGATAACTTAGACATACTACAATTTGGAGAAAGTATATTTGCATTGGGAGGCTTCATTTTCAATTGTGCATCATATTTGTAAGTTTCTATTTGATATTGAGGGTCAATATATTTGTAATATTAGAGATCAATCATAGTTGTAAGTGTGAATAAGTATGAGTAAAATAACTAGAAACAACTCTTAATATGACATTATATCAATGAATTTAATCAACAATTAAGCTATTAAAAACCTGAAATATATTGAAAGTGTCATATTGCTCTCTATCTCCAAAGATTTATTAAACCACTATGGCTCTCAAATCATGTAAGCACTTTGACTGTTAAAATGATAATTTAAAGAATGAGAAGTTGTCAAAATGCAAGAAACTAATCCTATATGATGAAATTGTAAACTAAATTGACATAATACTATGATGATGAAGCTATAGTAGTCTACGATGCAACCATGATTATGAATTCTACTGATGTTATTGCTATAGCTAGGATGCTTGATTGCTCTATTTCTTGCAGAGTAATATTGCACAAAGTTGGGATCCATTTCTTATTAAGAAAGGTTGTATTTATAGATTTCTCAACAATGTATTTGCATAGGGGCAACAAAGTAGAGGCTTGGATTCAATCTAGAGGATTGAATGGTGGATATTGAGAAGATTTTAGGAATGGTTCCTACCCATGAAAATACCAGGCAAGATGATAAGAAGAATCAAAGGAAGAAGATTTGAGAGATTGATTCAAATTTTTCTCCAATTTATCTCCAAAGCTTCCCATAAATGCTAGTTGAATTAATTAGATACAAAATATCTAATTTTATTGGTGAGTGAATAGAGGAAATTTGATTTATGCCTTTATTTGAATATTTTAGTTTATTCAAATTTAGCAAAAAGGGGAATACATAATTAAATAATAACAACTATGGAAGTTGTATACTTAAATAATTATAGAAGAAATATGATAATTTAAATGAAAGACTTTAGAATATCTTTATTTAATTAAGAATAAATATGATAAGATGATTAAATAATATAAATTATTTAAATTTGTTTATTTAATTTAAGATAGAATAAATGGATCTAAAGTAATATAGAAGAAATAATAATGTTAATAATCAAATAAAAAAAAGTATTTAAATTTGTTTATTTAATTAAAAGGAAATAATATGATAAAATAGAAGAATTAATAGTTAACTTAATATAAATAAATATTTCTATTTATTTTTTAAGTAGATGAATTTAATTATGATAATTAAATAAAACAAAGTGAAATTTGTTCATTCAATTAAGATGACAATAAAAGAATAAAGATTGAAGAATTTAAGATGAATTATATAAATAAATATTTTAATTTATTTAATAGTAGAGGAATTAAGGGAAATTAATCAAATAAATCATATTTAATGAATTGGATTCTCGAGACCATTTTTAGGTGTATACATTTTGCCCCTCTTTGAAGTGATGTGTTTACACATTGCTTCAAAGAAAATTTTGCTATTGCTGCTAGTATTGGCGAAAAAAAATTCAGAATGCCCCAGACATTGATTTTAAAGTGATTGATGATAATATGCCCCCTCAGGAGATAAATTTATGATTTGTTGACTTATTTGGATTTTTCATAAATTTTCAATTTTCTAATGATTTGATGAAAAAAATAATTTATCTCCCAATGATGATGAATAAATTTTTCCCCTTGGATGAATTCAATTAATCTCCCAATTAAAATGTTAAAAATCTCACAAAATTCCACCTTTAAGAACCTAATAAAAGGTCAAAAAGGTCATTTTCATACTCATTTGTGCATTTGAATTTTGAAAACTTTGTGAGAGAGACATATTTGAGCCACTTGGAGCAAGATTCTGATCCCTTACCAAAGCCATTGGTTCGAGCGTGTGCGTCATCACCAGCTCCTGACCACTTGTGGACCTCTAGTATGTACCCATAATCCTCCTCGTATTTCATGGAATTTCGTTTTTCATGCATTTTTCTATATTTTTAATTTTTTCATAGTTTTAGTGCTTCAAGTACGTGCTATAGCACTTCACACTCTGGTGTAGCACTCTTAGGGTCTATTTTAGCACTTCGGAAAATTAGCGCTTTGAAAGTCGAGTTTAGAGCTTCGAAAACAATAGTGCATTGATAGGATAAATTAGTGCTTTGATAGTTTAAATTAGTGCTTAGAGGTTTTTAGCACTTCAAACTATTTTTTTGTAGCTTTCACCTTCTAAAATAACACTTTGATAGTTTGTCCTAGTGCTTCCAAACAATAAAATGGTGTTGTTGATATTTAGCACTTTGAAATCCTGTTTTAGTGCTTATGATTGATGAAATGGCGCTTTTGATATTTTAGAACCTTCAATGCCTTTTTTAGTGCATCTAACTGATGAAATGGCACTTCTAATATTTAGTGCCTTGATATCCTATTTTATTGCATCTAGATCAGAGTTGATACATTTATCAAAAATTTCCTTGTTTTGATCAATTTGATCATGTTAACTATTTGGTTTGATATGATGTTGATGATTTAATAACCTTGATTATTTTCAACCATATGATGATTGATTCTGATGATTGATAGACAAGAATTATCCTCATGATACATGAGGAAAAAATCTTAATTGTAATGAACCTCATGATAGGTGAGGTTGATTTTGATAAATTGACCTCATGTTAGGTGAAGCACAATTTAATATTGATAATGATGACCTCATGATAGGTGAGGTTTGATGATGCTTTCTCGTGAATTTTGATCAAAATTTGCACCAAGAGCTAAATAGAATTGATAGGATAATTGATATGTGAAGTGTACTAATTCTAAACTTTTCATGATGATAGGAGGTCCTAGATAACCTCTAGATTCAAGAGCATCTCCCATGGACATTTGACTTGATTCCATAACTTACACCAGATGAGACACAAATTATCGGTCAGTGTGGACTTTCTTCTCTTCTTGACATGCCCCATATTAGGATTAATTAGGGTCTCCTCACAACATTAGCTGAGCGGTGGCATAGTGACCATAATACCTTCCACCTACCCACTAGCGAGATGATAGTTACTCCAGAGGATGTATGGCAGATTTTATGGATATCGTTTATTGCGGAGATTGTAGCCTATGATTCACAGGAGGCCGATTGGACTGATGCTCTCCATAGAGTTTTTCAGGGAGATCACATTACAGGATTGTGGATTCGGTGGCATATGATGGATGATGCTTATGCTACTTTGTCGGCAATGCTTTCTAGATTTATTGGAGGTTTCCTTTGTCCTAGTCATAGGTCGAAGGGATTCTCTATTGGTTGGGGCCGCGTACTTGAGAGCATGTTCGTGCATGGGACCATATATGCTTGGGGAATGTGCATGCTGGCACATCTATATCATGATTTATATTCAGATGTATATTTGAGAGGGCGTAGCCTATCAACGAGAGTCACTTTGCTTCAGATTTGGGCATGGGAGCATATTGTTGTCATGTGACCACTATTAGTTTCTAATAGGTCTGCCACTAGGCCATATGTTTTCACATATAGAGGTAGGCTTACCCATGCCAGGATGGGTAATTTGGAGCATTGGAGGTGTGTTTTGGATGATTTTTAGGTAGTGACATGGCACCCCTATCTAGATTGTGATCATTTGGATGATGATGATGCAGTGATTGGTTACCTATGTGACTCTATGTACTTGATTGGCAGGACCTACTTCGTATTGGAGAGATTCCGATCGCGGAGGGTCTATAGACAGTATGGAATTGTTCAGTGCATGCCCCAAGGAATTGTAAATTATGCCCGATGTCAAAGTGATACAACAGATTGGGGGTCATCTCTATCTTATGATACCATAGTAGAGGGATACCATGCCCTACAACCTTCAGCTTGGGACATGCACCGTGAGAGCACTAGTGACTATGGAGTATGCAAAATATCTTGCATTACATCCATGCCCTCAGATTACCATTCCTAATGAGCCAGTGCCACTACCCACAGAGGAGGATGTTGTTGTTGACCCTGGCCGATGATGGAGGTGAGAGGAGGATGTTGTGGAGGTGTTGACTATAGGTGTTGAGGCAGAGGAGGGTAGTAGTGAGGATAGTGGGGAGAGTAATAGTGATGAGAGCAACAGTGATGAGAGAAACAATGATGAGAGCAGTAGTGATGCGAGCAACAGTGATGATGAGGATGATGGAGGGGATAGTGGCAGAGGGGTTGTGGATGGTAGTATAGGTTCATCCCCTAGTATGCCTCATAAGAGGCAAGTAGTGGAGACATCTTCATCAGACCATCAGACACAAATTTCCACCCTTTAGGTGTTGATTCAAACTTTGCAGGGGTAGCTTGTGCAGGCTCAAGGTTTACTTGTACAGACTCAGACACAGCTACAGACATAGGCTCAGATGCATGCATAGGCCTTGGCATAGGTATAGGGATAGTTGGCAGCTTCAAAGACGTAGATTTCCACACTGACGATAGAGAGGGATAGTTCCAGGCAGATTGGAGAGCAGACATAGGTGACTATTGATACTTTACAACAGATTGTCGATGGTACCATTGTTGGTGATTATATGAGGGAGGTTCTCCGTGTCAGTCGAGAATCAGAGTTTTATGGAGGCCATTATCATATGCCATTCCTTCTAATTAGAGAGTGAGTTATTCCCCCTCACGATCAGGTAGGACACATACTAGGATGGTTAGTGAGGGTGTGATGCAACCTCCATGGAGAGATCCGAGAGTTCTGAGAGATCCTGGTGCTTCTAGTGGGAGAGGTACTGGTCTTGAGTTGCCTGTGCCATTTGGCAGCAACATATCCTAGGTGCCTAATATGATTCAATGGTATTTTTGAGACATGATGTATACTTTGATTCAGCCAATTTTGATGATATATGTCTTTTATTTCAGACTTCATTGTATACTTTCCATTGATGATTTATACTATTTTTATGATATGCAGCAAATTTTTATCGATCTATGATGGTTCTATTATAATTATATGATGGATGCATTTACTTTAAATTTTCTATATGCCATGTGATGATTCTAATTACGATGTTATAAATACATTTTATATGTTGATGATATGCTTATGTAAATGGAATGCGTATATTTTTTTTTGCAAATTCAAACATATGATGTAAGAAATGGATTAAAATGATGTGTTTAGATGATATGATAGATGGAAGTGTAACGATATGATGTAATAAGTGGATAAAATGATATATGATATATTGAATTAGTGCATGATATGTGATGTGATTGATGGATGAATGAAAATGTGATGATATAAGTTTATTTTTGAGATTTTCTTATGCAATGTTCATGTGATATGATATAAATGCAAAATTTATTTGATTCAAATGTACAAATGGTGAAATGATAATCAATTGATTTTGTATGCAAACTAAAAGTAATCATGAAACTATATGACCATGATGAAAATTTTGTTAATGTCAAGTATACTCAATCTTTAAATAGAAAATATTTATCATCAATTTTAATCTTTATGAGCCTTTGTAACATACCCTCTGTAGATACAAAAACTATTATGAATGTAATCTAATTTAATCCTGTAGATCTACATGCAAAAATTGGTATTTTAAGAGTACTTTTGTGCTTTGTATCATCATAGAGCTTAAAAAATGTTGAAAGTGAGTACAAGAATCAATGTTATAATTTAGACCATGATGACTTGAATACTACTTCCATGTTTTTTGATATTGCAAGTGAACACAAGCATCTAGGTATAATTAAACTGGGATGACCTGAGAATTTTTTGTGTAAATAGAAAAGAATTAATCACTTTCCTATGTGAATTGGAATGTCATCCATGATACTTTGTAGAGCACTTCCCACAACAATTCACCTAGTAATTATGATTAGTTCACAGACAATAGAAAAATAAAATATCATTGTCCTTCCTAGCTTCTCTAGTTCAATACATCATCGAGTTGCTCCAAATAGATTATAACAATGATCAACATACATCATGTCCAACCTTTTCCTAAAGTATTTCAATCATCATTTAGATTAGATCATCCATCTTGATTTTATGATTTTTTTGTGATTTTCTAAGATTTTATGGACCGAGCCTAACCTAATGACCTATCCTAGGGGCCTCAAGGGCTGATCAAATATTAGCCTTGCCTACATGATACACGCAGAGACTATGTAGTTTGACTGACACAAACTCATGTTTTTGTTTGAGTATTTGAGACTGACCCCTTTTTTTTTTGGATTTTTTGTTGTCATATGGATGTCACATGTGTTTCTAATAGTGATTGATGTTCCATGTTGGGTTGTGTTTCGATTATTGTTTATTTTTTTGCATGTTGCTAAGCTCAATGTTTTATTGCCCCCAGTGATGTGTAGATGTTTTCGTCAATCTAGGGTGAGACATGACTATTTGCAATGATATGATAATGGAAGCAAAGTGATGTTGAAAGTAACGACCATGATACATATCCCAATAGATGGTGAAAGTTGGTTAAATCACAAGTAGTTCCTGTTTCAAGCTTTTTCACTATATGTTTTTATTGCACCTTTTCATATTTTTATGATCTCTTTTTATTTTGTATTTTTATGTTACCAAGACGTTTATTTTCCAGGTTTTCATCAAGGAAACTGTTTTTTAGAAGTTTGAAACATGCACTAGTTGATTCAAGTGTAGTATCCTTTGAGATGGATACTATTGAGAGTTTCATCAAACCAATCCCCTTTAGGTGTTGATAGTTGATAATTTCTCGATCCATACACTGATATGATGACAAAGGGACCTAGCCAGTTAGGTTCAAACTTCCCTTTTTTTCTCTGTCCTGCTGATTTCTAGGGTTCTCTTTTAGGACCAAGTCACCAACTTGAAAGACTCTAGTTTTTACCCTATGATTGTAGCTCCTTGACATTCTTCCTTTGTATGTCATTAGATTATTGATAGCTAGTTGACAATGGTCATCCAATAGTTCAAGTTCTTGAATCCTAGATACCTTATAGTCCTCATCTGAAATGATTCCTTTTAGTGACACATAGAGTGATGAAATCTCTACCTCAATGGGTAGTATGGCCTCTGATCCATATACTAAGGCATATGGTGTAGCTCCTTTCCATGTTCTGATGCTAGTTTTGTAGGCTAATAGTGTAGGATTAAGCTGAACATGCCAATCATGTCCAACATCATTCACCATTTTCTTGAGTATTTTCAGACTTGTCTTGTTAGAGGCCTTTGCTTGGCCATTTCCCTAAGGATAATATGGTGTTGAGAAATGATGTTGGATATGAAATTTTCAACACAATTCCTAGACATCTTGGTTTTTAAATGGTCATCAATTATCACTGATAATGGATTGAGGTATGCCATATCGACAGATTATGTAGTTCAATATGAATGATGAGATCTATTTTCCAATGATAGTTGTGAGAGGAACTACTTCTACCCATTTTCTAAAGTACTTTGTCATTGTGATTATGAACTTGTGTCCATTGGATGAAGATGGATTGATATTTCCTACCAAGTCCAATCCCCATTGACAAAAGGGCCATGCTGATGTGAATGGGTGTAATTCTTGAGCTGGCGCATGGATCAAATTACTATGAATCTGACACTTTTGGCACTTCTTGACAAAATGATAAGACTCCTTCTCCATACTTGGCCAGTAATACCCTAAACAAAGGAACTTCTTTGCTAGACTTATACCACTTAAATGAGTTCCACAAATACCTTCATGAACCTCATGTAAGTTTTTCTCAGATTCATTATGTTTTATACATCACAAAAGAGTACCATCTATACCTCGATGATAGAGTATGTCAGCGATTAAATTATGTCGAGCAGATTGGTAGATGAAGTTGCATTTTGGGTTTTTGGAAAGATCAGGAGGAACGATGTTGTCTTTTAGGTACACATAGGTATTTTCATAGATGGAGGATACAATAGTATATAAATGGTATATGGATTGGGATTCCGAACTATTATAAGAAGGATTAGATACTTGTTCTACCATAAACTCATAACATCCATGTTTCTCTGGTAATTGTAAAAGAGAAGCAATTGTCGCCATAGAATTTTCTCAACTTCTTATAGCGCATCAACTTCTCATCTTTCATCTAATATTCGTTATTTACTTGATAAAAAACTAGTTGAGAATCCCCATATACTTGTAACTCTGTGATTTTCCATAAGATTTCCAGTTTGACACCAATGATTAATGACTCATATTCTGCCACATTATTTGTACATGGAAACATTAGTCTATAAGATTTTGGGATGGTGTTTCCTTGGAGTGTGATGAAAAAAATTCCTGCACCAGATCCTCTTTGTGTATATGATCCATCAAATTAAAGTATTCATTATTGTGTTGTTACTATAAGAATTTCTGCATCAAGAAACTCCATTGTCATAGGATGATCATCAGTTAAAGGAGATTTAGCTAATTGTTCAGAAATCACTTGACCTTTGATGGCTCTTCTTTCCAAACACTAAATATAAAACTCACTTAAAAGCATGACCCATTTGGCTAGTCTACTTGTTAAAGAAGCCTTACTAAGTAGATACTTTAATGGGTCAATTTTCTCTATGAGCCTGATTGTGTGAGTCAACATGTAATGCCACAACTATTGGGTAGAAAAACCAGTGCCAAATAAGATTTCTCAATGAAGGTATAATTTATTTCATATCCATTCAAAGTTCTATTGATGTAGTAAATGGCTTGTTCCCTTCCTTCATAATCTTCTTGTGCCAACAATGCTCCTAAAGAAATATCCATTTTTACAATGTATAGCATTAAAGGTCTTCCTTCTATAGGTGGCATGAGAATAGGTGGTGACATCATATATTTATTTATTTGATTGAAAGTTGTTTCACACCCTTGATCCCATTTGAACACAACATTCTTATGTAATAGATGATTAAATGGGTGACTTTTGTCTGCAAGCTGGGAGATAAATCTACTGATTGGTTCTAGCCTTCCCTATAGTGACCTTAGTTGATTGATGTTTCTCAATGGTGGCATTTCCATTATTTCCATTACCTTTGCTAGATCTAATTCAATACCTTTTTCTGAGACTATGTATCCTAAGAGTTTTGTTGATTGAACCCCAAAGACACATTTCTTAGGGTTTAGTCTGACATTGAACTTTTGTAACCTTGTGAAAAAATTTCCCAAGATATCCAGATGTCCTTCTCTGGAATAATATTTAGCTAGAATATAATCTACGTAATCCTCCATAAAGGTATGAATCATATCATGGAAGATAGTGTTCATTTCTCTTTGATAAGTTGCCCCTGCATTTTCAAACTAAAGGGCATGACATTCCAGCAAAAGGCTCCCCATGGACATGTGAATGCAGTTTTCTCTTGATCTTCCGATGCTATCTTGATTTGGTTGTAACCGGGGAAACCATCCATTGTTGATAATATGCACTACTGAATTTGACTCCAATTTTTGACAACCATTCATTGGACTCTCGACGTTGTTTTGTTGGTCGACCGACAAATCACAGAAATCAGCGTCGTCGCTCAATTTTTGTCTATATTTTGATAGATTGTAAAATGTCACACACACGACGCAAGCTCACTGGAACCATGACACCCACTTCATTGATCGAGCGACAAGTAGTGGCTGAGCATGGGCGGCGTACCTTTGTTGAAGCGTCAGACTAGCGACATACATTTGTCGAAACCACGATGAAAGTTTTGTCGATCTAACAACACACAACACATAGAGCACAGGTGGCATACCTTTGCCAAAACATTGGATTGAAAACATAATTTTATCGCCATTAGGATGAAATTTTGATGTATTTCAAATATCGGTGAGAGATCAAGACTGTTACAATGACTAAAATTGCCTAAAAATATATATCGGGAGGACTAGAATTTGGTCTCAGCGATAAAGTTTCATTGGCAAGATACACATCTTCTCTCATCGATGAAGCATGAGGGAAGCATATCGGCAAGACATATACCATCGAAGAAAATTCTGAATGTCTACACAACCTGCTATCTGACGTCGATAAGCATACATCGACAAGAGTCTTTGCGACATACTTCAGATTGAAATAGCGATAGAAGTTTGTCGAACTCGCGACAAAACAAGAAAGTCATTACGATGAAAGTTCGTTGGATACATTGCAAATTCATCAAATGCTTTTTGAGGTTTGTCACAAATGCGATGGAACAATGCAATTTTATTTTTTTTGAAACTATTCGTTGAAATGTAAGCATATCGATGAAATATCAAGACTATTACAACAATCAAAATTACCTGAGAGGATATATTGGGAGGAGTGGATTGTGGTCTCAACGATGACAGTTCATCAGTGAGACACACATCTTGTCTCATCAACGAAGCACAAGGAAAGCATATTGGCAAGACATATACCATTAGAGTAAGTTCTGAATTTCTACTCGACCTATTATGTGACGCCGATGAGATTACATCAGAGGGAGTCTTGGCGACATAGTACATATTGAAATAACAACAAAAGTTCATCAAAGGCACGATGAAATAGGCAAGTTATTACGATGAAAGTTCATCAGATACATTGCAAATTCGTAAGACGCTTTTGGAGGTCCATCCAAAATTCGACGGAACAATACATTTAAAAAAAAAAAAGCTATTTGTTCAAATGTAGGCATATCAGTGAAAGATCAAGACTGTTACAATGATGAAAATTTCCTAAGAAGATATATCAGGAGGATTGGCTTGTGGTCTCAGCGATGAAATTTCATCGGCGAGATACTTATCTTGTCTCATTGATGAAGAACGAGGGAATCATATCAGCAAGAAATTAACATCAGAGTAAGTTTTGAATTTCTACCTGACCCACTATGTGACGCCAATAAGATTACATTGGGAGGAATCTTGGCAACATAGTTGAGATTGAAATAATAATCATTGGGGAGACTCACCTTGTCAGGGAAACTATAGAATATCCTAGCGCTATATGATCTCTTGTCGATGAAGATACAAATGGATCGAAATACTTATCAGGGTGACTCTGGGCGATATTTAAAAGTAGTAGGAGGTTCCAAAGTGCATCCATAGGGATAATGACAAGACATAAGGACAAGTCAATCAAAGAGATAAATTTGATGTGCCAAGACCATGAGCATTTAATAGGGGTAGTAAAAGATAAGATGGATTGTCATCAATGCTCAGATATAAAGGACAAATTGAAAGACTTCATTATGAAAATTTAGATCACAATATGATTAACCTTGTTTGGACAAATGCAATGACTTTAGTGTCAAGATTTAAGAGGCCATTCAACTTTTCATTTCAATAAATTATTGTATGCATTTCAAGTAAGTATTTACAAGGTAGAAAAAGGATAGTCATATGACTGTTTAAAATATCAAACCACATATCATTTGTTGTGTTTAATTAGGCTTACAGAGGTAGGTATTTATCATTTTTTGCATACATTTGTAGTCCAAGCTCTAGGCCTGCATTATTTGGTTACTATGTATGAGAAATAAGCAATGAATAATTTTAGAATATGGAGGCTATGGATGATATTATGATGGCCACATTTGATGTTGATCAACAATTGGAGAAAAATATAAAACCTATGATGAGTCATGAGATCAAGGGGACTGTCATGGACAACAAGCACAACCTACGAACTGGATTCTAATTTTGCTAAAAAAGAAAAAATCAAACTAGTGAATATTAAACTACACACTAGAATCTAAATTTGTGGAAAATGAGAAATTTGGTGAGAAAGAGTACCTGTAGTGCGTCTTGGATACTTAGCTAGTGTACTAAAAAATAGGATTGCAAACCCAAAATTATTCTCACTCTAGAAATTCAATAGAAAAATATAAATGTTATCCTGGATACTTAGCTCTTAGACAGTCAATAAAACAATATGAGCATGATTATGAATGGTTTTACCTGGTCCCACTCTTGATCTCCATGTTTGAGAGCCTTCTCTTTAAGACCCCATGAATCCACTTTGATCCATTGTTTCCAAAAGAGATATTAATGTGTAAACAAGGAGCCACATTTAGACAAACTGGTTGTTGATTTCTTCTAAGAAATTTAGAGACTACAAAAAGAAGATACCTGATGGGGATCATGTGGGCTTCCTAGAGAAAGCACTGCAATATGGCCTTGAGCAGCAATGAAAAACTTTGGATTAGCTTCATAGTAAATCCTAATAGCATGACATTGAAAGTTGCTCAGGTACTGGGTCCTCTCCCCTAGATTAAATTAAGGAAAACATTATTGTAAACACAATATGTATAGAAGAATATGAATGTAAAGGAAAATGGATATTAGCAAAACATAAATGTAAATAAAAGTAGTGTGAGCAGAAAATGAATCTAAATTGGTCTTGAACAAATAAAATCATACCCAATTATCATTAAGTTATACTAACCTTGTACTCATTGCCATTGTCAATCTTGAAGGTTACTTTGATGCCTTCTACAGAAACTCTCTGGCCATGAGGCAAGAGAAGGCAGGAAAACCAAGTGTATATTGATGACTTCCTGACAATCAAAAAGAAAGAAGCAACCAGTCAACCCTATTAGAACAGAATAATCTTATGAATTGATTTTATTTGTTTTATTGGCTAATGGATAGTGGACCTAGTTCTCTTGAATTGAGATACTACTAAGATGTGTTGACTGGTGATTTTAGACTACCGATATTCTGCTTCAATCTCTATAAGTTACTTTTGTCTTAAATATATTCAAGATAACTCTGCAAAAAAATTC
Organism: Sequoiadendron giganteum; assembly: GCA_007115665.2. Taxonomy (NCBI): domain Eukaryota; kingdom Viridiplantae; phylum Streptophyta; class Pinopsida; order Cupressales; family Cupressaceae; genus Sequoiadendron; species Sequoiadendron giganteum. The sequence goes on along the minus strand of CM021102.1, from coordinate 796,993,541 downwards.
CCTGATCTCTTAGAAATTATGCAGATTATTTTGTTAATACTTCTCCATTTTGATATTTTCTTTCAAAAATTCATAGAAAGATATGTAATGCCATATTTGAAACTTACATATTTTAATTTTACTAGTTCTATAATTATAGTATATGATTCCAAAATTGTGAAACACATTGGCAATATGTTGGATGAATGAAGTAAACTATGCAATTGGTAGGTGTAAAGCCAAATTCCTTAACCCTTGCCAGCATCCTTCTTTCCTATTTTAAAACATGTGCTTTGGAATAGGGCATGAAAATCCATCTAAGTATAATGAAAAGGAGATTTTTGTCAAATATTATATTACAGTAAGTTGAATGAATGTAAGTAGAGATATTTTAGCATACCTGTAGATGGTACAAAATTTCATGGTTAAGTGGAAGCCTCCCATCAAAAACAAGATCCAAATATCTGTGTATCTATCTCAATCGAGCCTCTAAACCCTTCAGAGCTGTCAAATTTTCCACTAACCTGTTATGCACAAAAGTCAAATTTTAGAGACCACTAAAATAAAAATAAAAAATAGAACTTTGAAACCAAATCCACACACAACACAATGTTCATAGTGAAAATTTAGCACTTTCTTTCATCTTTGCATATTGATTTGATTCTTCAAATGATGCATTTCTTATATTGAAAAGTGCATTACTTACCTTATTGAGCTTCTCTTTGTTTTGAGAATAGTTTAATATTCTCTACTTAACAGGGCCAACCACGTGAAGGTGGAAGCTCATTTGGCCCCTTCCCCCCCCCTCACATCACTCTCAATTCCCCATACCCAATCATCATATAACATTAACATTCATTCATTCATCCATTAATAATCCATTAATAAAATATAACATTCATTCATTAACATATAACATTTATTCATTAACATATTCACATTCATTCATTAACATATATAACATTCATTTTTTCAATTTTTATATATTATCAAAATAATGGTTGTCATAATATGATTACAATCACTTCTTTTTTTGTTTCCTTTTTGCAGCTGAAAAAGGATGAAGTGGAGTATCGTTTTCAAAATCATTTGTTCCCCTTTCAATTGTTCTGAGCTCTGCTCTTGATCTTAATGTATTCCTAATCATGTACTCACAACGTGGACGCCACTGCAAGGGGGGTTCTACTACAATAGCAAAGAGATGCTAAATTGATATGTTTTATAATTATTGTTACACATATTTCATTAATTAAAAGAACACCACAGTGGTGCTCTTTACCTGATTGGGCCACATCATGTTCCTGATATTGTCTTATAGCCTCATGCTCAACATGTTGAACACCCTCTAAATCTTGATCTGGAGTTGAAACATGAAAGACTATATTAATTAATACACCAATTGCAATTAAATATGTTTAAAAGAACATTAGAGTGGTCCTCTTTACCTGATGGAGCCACATCATGTTCTTGATCTTGTCTAGCCTGATCATGATCAACATGTTGATCATGCTCTACATTCTCTAAAGTTGAAACACAAAATATTACATTGATTACACCAAATGCAATTAAAGATGTTTAATTTTATTAATCCATACTGCGTTTTGTATAGCACATGAATACATCCAGTACTGGGATGCACACCATGGCCTTCATCTGCAGGTTGTGCTCCACCCTCACCAGGCTGCATTCCAATGTCATGTGCAGTATTATCATTGCTTATTTGTGTAAAACAAATAGGCACATTATTATGGTGGAAATTAATATTGAATAGATTGCACAAGTATTCAATTTGAAATAAACTTTATTGAGTTTATTTACCTGCATGTTGGATGTAGTGGAAGATTGTGTTTGCCCAGTCGAGAGTCTTAGGTGTTCATTCAGGGCTCCATAGCCTTGGTGGAAGGCAATCTTCAGGTCCTCTTCTGTGGGCACTCTGTTGAAATCACAACCCTACATTTTTGCATGCAATCATGAATTTTGCTTCTATGGTGTGATAAAACCAAAATTGTTTGCAATTTATTATTTGGATGCAATATTTCATTTATTGATACTTACAAATCATGTGGCTAATTTCATATAACCACTAGAACCAAGTTTGTGTTGCCCATGTTTTTATAGTCTTGCCTTTGTTGCCTTTGATGTGTTGAGAATCCTATAAAAAATTGAAATATGTTAGATTATGTAAAAAGAAAGAGTAATCAGTATATAATTAAATTGTTGATAGTATCACATAGCTTCCTTGGCCCGGTGGTGTCTTTCCTTTTTTCTTTTCAGCCTTCTCCTTTCCATCCAACACCATGTCCTTCCACTCCTTCTCCAGAATCATAGGGGGATGCTCATACTTTCTATTCTTCTGTAAATATGACCTATATTGGTCCCTCACATAATTTAGATAGGTACCGGATTTCTCAAAGAACTTGGTTCGATTGAATGTTTTATCACCAAACAACACAACTAAACGGTTATTGAGCTCATCTTCTAAATCTTGGTTTTGGGCATTCCACTATGTACATATGGTGGGCTCGAAGAGCTCCAATATAAGATCACTTAGATGTTTATAAAAAAACATCATTTCCTACAAAATGATCATGGGATCATTAGTCTATAAAGAGTGATCAATAAGTAAATTTCAATTGGATTATATATAATAATAATTAAAACATTTTAAAGTACCTGGGACCTTCTTTATCTTTATGGGAAGGAAATCCTCGGTCACCACAAATGTGATCGGCAATGTTCTCGTACTAGTAATACAAGAAGATCTAGCAAATACTGCTAAAACATCACCGGTACTAGTGGCCTCTGTATCCACAGGTATTGACACATGTAGTGGCATGTGTTTGCTACCAGACGGTGCACTACCGAATGCCTGCATGGTATGTGTTGCCGACATTTCAGTCGACAATATAGGCACGGATGATGGGGTTGGATGATGTGTTGTATGCACAGGAAGATCAAGATTGACACTTGTACTGACCCCTACTTCTCGGGCAACACTTGCAGTACCTTGATCATGGCCAACAACATGATGAGGATGCAAATAATCCTGTAAAAACAACACATATTTTAGTTCATGACATAAAAGAGTACAAAATATAAAACCATGAATGAACTTATGTTATAATTAAAGATCTCATGACAGCTTACTTGTAAGTTTTGTGCTCTCTCAGATAATATTTTAACCCTTTCTCTTATCTCATCTGTTTGAGGCACTATGAATACCAACTTAAGGATTTCTTCATTGCATTTTTTTTGGGCCTTCCTCATCATATCCAGAGGGTTTGTGGAAAATGCGATGTCATCATCACATAATAGTGACTGCACCTCCATATGGATGCTCTCTTGTACTGCTGGTGCCTTTCCTCGATCAGCCGACTGCAACAAGAATATTAAAAACATTATTGAAATTAACCCAATAAACTCATGAAAAAAACATAATAATAAAACATTTTGCTCGTATCTAATTTGTACAATTACAATGAGGTAAACCTATTGGATATAAGTTCCTAGAGATGGATCACGATCTGCGCTCTGGGCCAGAGCCTTCCTCGTATGATCAATGTCTCGCTGTGCCAAAAATTAAATATAAAAAACATTACCGAAGTGAAACCAATAGACTTATGAAAAAAAACATACTAATAAAATGTTATATTGGAGTCATTAATTGGAGGTTGGGTAAAATGGTATATAGTACATACCACCCATATAGTAATTGTGTTTGTATCTAAGTGATTCAAATTGTAATCGATTAGCAACTCTTCCCCTGCAATTATTGATTTAATCGCACATACGAATACACGGTTTCCCTCTTGCACCTCGAATATACAATTGGGTTGCTTATTTGTTGACCCAGGTCATGTACTATTTATAAACCCTGCAATATTCCCTGATGCTTTTGGCCTCCTGTCAATGTACCTAGCCACTCCTTTATTTTGATCCTTATCTTTTAGTTGTATATAATTTGCTGATAGTGCATACCTACGCATAATTCGTGTCTATCAAACTAGTTGCATCCAATATTTGTAACTGTAACAGGGTCCAACATACTCCATCAACTTAGTAACTTTGTCGTAACAAACCTTTATGTCATCCATGCAAAATAGGCCCAAACCATGTAATGATGATGGTGCTATGCGATATATCCTCTCATTGACACAAAGATCAGTGTTTATTGGAGGAAGTTCCTTGGGTACCCATTGTTTCCAAAGATGTTTGTACCTCAAGGGCACCTTGATGTCGCCTATGCTCTCATCATCATAAGAACATGACTCCCCTTCAGCAAGAAAAAATTCCATGCATTTACGGAATTTTCTTCTAATCTTTTGACCTCTAGTTGATCTCCCTCTTTTAGACCTACTACATGTCTCACTTTCCTCTTCTCTTCCTGAATTCCCCTCACTCGAGGAAGACAAATATGAAAAATACCTATTTGGTGGTACCTGCACTCATAAGGATGTTGGATGAAGTTCTTTCATGGTAATGTGATCCGAAGGTGACATTATGATTAATCTATCATTTCATCGCTAGAATTTGATAGGTTATAAGGTAATCAAGTCTTGATAGATTGTAAGTTATTGTTACTACCATCCAAATGTGTCCATCACAAATCAAATCTACTTAACGTTTTAACTCCCAAAATTTGTAACAAGTGTTAAATGTGACTATGGTCCACCAGTTACACAACCAAGGCATCAAATGTATTCTCTAATTGTAATCAAAGGACTTTTTCTCTTCATTCAAGTAAATAAACTTGAAGGGAAACACCACCAAGTGGTTTATTGGACACCTACATGACTAAAATAGCAGCAAATTTACATTTAATTTCCATATGTCTAAGTGGTTAACAGGGAGGGAGTGTGTACTAGGCCTAGTAAAGTCATCATAAGTTTATGCTTTGGCAATAAAAATTGTTTAAGTCATCTTAAATCTTCCTATGTCTAATTGCTAGGAGACTTTTGGTATGTTTTAAGGTAGGATGAGTGGTCGCATCAATGTTCTAATTCTCTATGACAAGGTTTCAACATCTTGAAATA